>JAWPHD010014444.1:0-61265 GCA_037043455.1 Cyrtodaria siliqua
AGGATGAGTACACTGTCTGTTTCTGTTGGTCAGGGCGATAAGATGAGTACACTGTCTGTATCTGTTGGTCAGGGCGATAAGGATGAGTACACTGTCTGTATCTGTTGGTCAGGGCGATAAGGATGAGTACACTGGCTGTATCTGTTGGTCAGGGCGATAAGGATGAGTACACAGTCTGTATCTGTCGGTCAGGGCGATAAGGATGAGTACACTGCCTGTATCTGTCGGTCAGGGCGATAGGGATGAGTACACTGTCTGTATCTGTTGGTCAGGGCGATAAGGATGAGTACACTGCCTGTATCTGTTGGTCAGTGCGATAGGATGAGTACACTGGCTGTATCTGTTGATCAGGGCGATAAGGATGAGTACACTGTCTGTATCTGTTGGTCAGGGCGATAAGGATGAGTACACTGTCTGTATCTGTTGGTCAGGGCGATAGGGATGAGTACACTGTCTGTAGCTGTTGGTCAGGGCGATAAGGATGAGTACACTGTCTGTATCTGTTGGTCAGGGCGATAAGGATGAGTACACTGGCTGTATCTGTTGGTCAGGCGATAGGGATGAGTACACTGTCTGTATCTGTTGGTCAGGGCGATAGGATGAGTACACTGTCTGTATCTGTTGGTCAGGGCGATAAGGATGAGTACACTGTCTGTATCTGTTGTCAGGGCGATAAGGATGAGTACACTGTCTGTATCTGTTGGTCAGGGCGATAGGGATGAGTACACTGTCTGTATCTGTTGGTCAGGGCGATAAGGATGAGTACACTGTCTGTATCTGTTGGTCAGGGCGATAAGGATGAGTACACTGTCTGTATCTGTTGGTCAGGGCGATAGGGATGAGTACACTGTCTGTATCTGTTGGTCAGGGCGATAAGGATGAGTACACTGTCTGTATCTGTTGGTCAGGGCGATAGGGATGAGTACACTGTCTGTATCTGTTGGTCAGGGCGATAAGGATGAGCACTGCCTGTATCTGTTGGTCAGGGCGATAAGGATGAGTACACTGTCTGTATCTGTTGGTCAGGGCGATAGGGATGAGTACACTGTCTGTATCTGTTGGTCAGGGCGATAGGGATGAGTACACTGTCTGTATCTGTTGGTCAGGGCGATAAGGATGCGTACACTGTCTGTATCTGTTGGTCAGGGCGATAAGGATGAGTACACTGTCTGTATCTGTTGGTCAGGGCGATAAGGATGAGTACACTGTCTGTATCTGTTGGTCAGGGCGATAGGGATGAGTACACTGTCTGTATCTGTTGGTCAGGGCGATAAGGATGAGTACACTGCCTGTATCTGTTGGTCAGGGCGATAAGGATGAGTACACTGTCTGTATCTGTTGGTCAGGGCGATAAGGATGAGTACACTGTCTGTATCTGTTGGTCAGGGCGATAAGGATGAGTACACTGGCTGTATCTGTTGGTCCGGGCGATAGGGATGAGTACACTGTTTGTATCTGTTGGTCAGGGCGATAAGGATGAGTACACTGTCTGTATCTGTTGGTCAGGGCGATAAGGATGAGTACACTGTCTGTATCTGTTGGTCAGGGCGATAAGGATGAGTACACTGTCTGTATCTGTTGGTCAGGGCGATAGGGATGAGTACACTGTCTGTATCTGTTGGTCAGGGCGATAAGGATGAGTACACTGTCTGTATCTGTTGGTCAGGGCGATAAGGATGAGTACACTGTCTGTATCTGTTGGTCAGGGCGATAGGGATGAGTACACTGTCTGTATCTGTTGGTCAGGGCGATAAGGATGAGTACACTGCCTGTATCTGTTGGTCAGGGCGATAAGGATGAGTACACTGTCTGTATCTGTTGGTCATGGTGATAGGGATGAGTACACTGTCTGTATCTGTTGGTCAGGGCGATAAGGATGCGTACACTGTCTGTATCTGTTGGTCAGGGCGATAAGGATGAGTATACTGGCTGTATCTGTTGGTCAGGGCGATAGGGATGGGTACACTGTCTGTATCTGTTGGTCAGGGCGATAAGGATGAGTACACTGCCTGTATCTGTTGGTCAGGGCGATAGGGATGAGCACACTGTCTGTATGTGTTTGTCAGGGCGATAGGGATGAGTACACTGCCTGTATCTGTTGGTCAGGGCGATAAGGATGAGTACACTGTCTGTATCTGTTGGTCAGGGCGATAAGGATGAGTACACTGCCTGTATCTGTTGATCAGGGCGATAAGGATGAGTACACTGTCTGTATCTGTTGGTCAGGGCGATAAGGATGAGTACACTGCCTGTATCTGTTGATCAGGGCGATAAGGATGAGTACACTGGCTGTATCTGTTGGTCAGGGCGATAAGGATGAGTACACTGCCTGTATCTGTTGGTCAGGGAGATAGGGATGAGTACACTGTCTGTATCTGTTAGTCAGGGCGATAAGGATGAGTACACTGCCTGTATCTGTTGGTCAGGGCGATAGGGATGGGTACACTGTCTGTATCTGTTGGTCAGGGCGATAAGGATGAGTACACTGCCTGTATCTGTTGGTCAGGGCGATAAGGATGAGTACACTGTCTGTATCTGTTGGTCAGGGCGATAAGGATGAGTACACAGTCTGTATCTGTTGGTCAGGGCGATAAGGATGAGTACACTGTCTGTATCTGTTGGTCAGGGCGATAAGGATGAGTACACTGGCTGTATCTGTTGGTCATGGCGATAAGGATGAGTTCACTGTCTGTATCTGTTGGTCAGGGCGATAAGGATGAGTACACTGCCTGTATCTGTTGGTCAGGTCGATAAGGATGAGTACACTGGCTGTATCTGTTGGTCAGGGCGATAGGGATGAGTACACTGCCTGTATCTGTTGGTCAGGGCGATAGGGATGAGAACACTGTCTGTATCTGTTGGTCAGGGCGATAAGGATGAGTACACTGCCTGTATCTGTTGGTCAGGGCGATAGGGATGAGTACACTGTCTGTATCTGTTGGTCAGGGCGGGCGATAAGGATGAGTACACTGTCTGTATCTGTTGGTCAGGGCGATACGAATGAGTACACTGTCTGTATATGCTGGTCAGGGCGATAAGGATGAGTACACAGTCTTTATCTGTTGGTCATGGCGATAAGGATGAGAACACTGCCTGTATCTGTTGATCAGGGCGATAAGGATGAGTACACTGCCTGTATCTGTTGGTCAGGGCGATAATGATGAGTACACAGTCTGTGTCTGTTGGTCAGGCCGATAAGGATGAGTACACTGTCTGTATCTGTTGGTCAGGGCGATAAGGATGAGTACACAGTCTGTATCTGTTGGTCAGGGCGATAAGGATGAGTACACTGTCTGTATCTGTTGGTCAGGGCGATAAGGATGAGTACACAGTCTGTATCTGTTGGTCAGGGCGATAAGGATGAGTACACTGCCTGTATCTGTTGGTCAGGGCGATAAGGATGAGTACACTGGCTGTATCTGTTGGTCAGGGCGATAAGGATGAGTACACTGTCTGTATCTGTTGGTCAGGGCGATAAGGATGAGTACACTGTCTGTATCTGTTGGTCAGGGCGATAAGGATGAGTACACTGCCTGTATCTGTTGGTCAGGGCGATAAGGATGAGTACACTGCCTGTATCTGTTGGTCAGGGCGATAGGGATGAGTACACTGTCTGTATCTGTTGGTCAGGGCGATAAGGATGAGTACACTGTCTGTATCTGTTGGTCAGGGCGATAGGGATGAGTACACTGTCTGTATCTGTTGGTCAGGGCGATAGGGATGAGTACACTGTCTGTATCTGTTGGTCAGGGCGATAGGGATGAGTACACTGTCTGTATCTGTTGGTCAGGGCGATAAGGATGAGTACACTGTCTGTATCTGTTGGTCAGGGCGATAAGGATGAGTACACTGTCTGTATCTGTCGGTCAGGGCGATAAGGATGAGTACACTGTCTGTATCTGTTGGTCAGGGCGATAAGGATGAGTACACTGTCTGTATCTGTTGGTCAGGGCGATAAGGATGAGTACACTGTCTTTATCTGTTGGTCAGGGCGATAAGGATGAGTACACTGTCTGTATCTGTTGGTCAGGGCGATAAGGATGAGTACACTGGCTGTATCTGTTGGTCAGGGCGATAGGGATGAGTACACTGTCTGTATCTGTTGGTCAGGGCGATAAGGATGAGTACACTGTCTGTATCTGTTGGTCAGGGCGATAAGGATGAGTACACTGTCTGTATCTGTTGGTCAGGGCGATAAGGATGAGTACACTGGCTGTATCTGTTGGTCAGGGCGATAAGGATGAGTACACAGTCTCTATCTGTCGGTCAGGGCGATAAGGATGAGTACACTGCCTGTATCTGTCGGTCATGGCGATAGGGATGAGTACACTGTCTGTATCTGTCGGTCAGGGCGATAAGGATGAGTACACTGCCTGTATCTGTTGGTCAGTGCGATAAGGATGAGTACACTGGCTGTATCTGTTGGTCAGGGCGATAAGGATGAGTACACTGTCTGTATCTGTTGGTCAGGGCGATAAGGATGAGTACACTGTCTGTATCTGTTGGTCAGGGCGATAGGGATGAGTACACTGTCTGTATCTGTTGGTCAGGGCGATAAGGATGAGTACACTGTCTGTATCTGTTGGTCAGGGCGATAAGGATGAGTACACTGGCTGTATCTGTTGGTCAGGTCGATAGGGATGAGTACACTGTCTGTATCTGTTGGTCAGGGCGATAGGGATGAGTACACTGTCTGTATCTGTTGGTCAGGGCGATAAGGATGAGTACACTGTCTGTATCTGTTGGTCAGGGCGATAAGGATGAGTACACTGTCTGTATCTGTTGGTCAGGGCGATAAGGATGAGTACACTGCCTGTATCTGTTGGTCAGGGCGATAAGGATAAGTACACTGCCTGTATCTGTTGGTCAGGGCGATAAAGATGAGTACACTGTCTGTATCTGTTGGTCAGGGCGATAAGGATGAGTACACTGTCTGTATCTGTTGGTCAGGGCGATAAGGATGAGTACACTGTCTGTATCTGTTGGTCAGGGCGATAAGGATGAGTACACTGTCTGTATCTGTTGGTCAGGGCGATAAGGATGAGTACACTGTCTGTATCTGTTGGTCAGGGCGATAGGGATGAGTACACTGTCTGTATCTGTTGGTCAGGGCGTTAAGGATGAGTACACTGTCTGTATCTGTTGGTCAGGGCGATAAGGATGAGTACACTGCCTGTATCTGTTGGTCAGGGCGATAAGGATGAGTACACTGCCTGTATCTGTTGGTCAGGGCGATAAGGATGAGTACACTGTCTGTATCTGTTGGTCAGGGCGATAAGGATGCGTACACTGTCTGTATCTGTTGGTCAGGGCGATAGGGATGAGTACACTGTCTGTATCTGTTGGTCAGGGCGATAAGGATGAGTACACTGTCTGTATCTGTTGGTCAGGGCGATAAGGATGAGTACACTGTCTGTATCTGTTGGTCAGGGCGATAAGGATGAGTACACTGTCTGTATCTGTTGGTCAGGGCGATAGGGATGAGTACACTGTCTGTATCTGTTGGTCAGGGCGATAAGGATGAGTACACTGTCTGTATCTGTTGGTCAGGGCGATAAGGATGAGTACACTGTCTGTATCTGTTGGTCAGGGCGATAAGGATGAGTACACTGTCTGTATCTGTTGGTCAGGGCGATAAGGATGAGTACACTGTCTGTATCTGTTGGTCAGGGCGATAAGGATGAGTACACTGTCTGTATCTGTTGGTCAGGGCGATAGGGATGAGTACACTGGCTGTATCTGTTGGTCAGGGCGATAGGGATGAGTACACTGTCTGTATCTGTTGGTCAGGGCGATAAGGATGAGTACACTGTCTGTATCTGTTGGTCAGGGCGATAAGGATGAGTACACTGTCTGTATCTGTTGGTCAGGGCGATAAGGATGAGTACACTGGCTGTATCTGTTGGTCAGGGCGATAAGGATGAGTACACAGTCTGTATCTGTTGGTCAGGGCGATAAGGATGAGTACACTGCCTGTATCTGTCGGTCAGGGCGATAGGGATGAGTACACTGTCTGTATCTGTTGGTCAGGGCGATAAGGATGAGTACACTGTCTGTATCTGTTGGTCAGGGTGATAAGGATGAGTACACTGTCTGTATCTGTTGGTCAGGGCGATAAGGATGAGTACACTGTCTGTATCTGTTGGTCAGGGCGATAGGGATGAGTACACTGTCTGTATCTGTTGGTCAGGGCGATAAGGATGAGTACACTGTCTGTATCTGTTGGTCAGGGCGATAAGGATGAGTACACTGTCTGTATCTGTTGGTCAGGGCGATAGGGATGAGTACACTGTCTGTATCTGTTGGTCAGGGCGTTAAGGATGAGTACACTGTCTGTATCTGTTGGTCAGGGCGATAAGGATGAGTACACTGCCTGTATCTGTTGGTCAGGGCGATAAGGATGAGTACACTGTCTGTATCTATTGGTCAGGGCGATAAGGATGCGTACACTGTCTGTATCTGTTGGTCAGGGCGATAGGGATGAGTACACTGTCTGTATCTGTTGGTCAGGGCGATAAGGATGAGTACACTGCCTGTATCTGTTGGTCAGGGCGATAAGGATGAGTACACAGGCTGTATCTGTTGGTCAGGGCGATAAGGATGAGTACACTGGCTGTATCTGTTGGTCAGGGCGATAAGGATGAGTACACTGTGTTTATCTGTTGATCAGGGCGATAAGGATGAGTACACTGTCTGTATCTGTTGGTCAGGGCGATAAGGATGAGTACACAGGCTGTATCTGTTGGTCAGGGCGATAGGGATGAGTACACTGTCTGTATCTGTTGGTCAGGGCGATAAGGATGAGTACACTGGCTGTATCTGTTGGTCAGGGCGATAGGGATGAGTACACTGTCTGTATCTGTTGGTCAGGGCGATAAGGATGAGTACACTGGCTGTATCTGTTGGTCAGGGCGATAAGGATGAGTACACTGCCTGTATCTGTTGGTCAGGGCGATAAGGATGCGTACACTGTCTGTATCTGTTGGTCAGGGCGATAGGGATGAGTACACTGTCTGTATCTGTTGGTCAGGGCGATAAGGATGAGTACACTGTCTGTATCTGTTGGTCAGGGCGATAGGGATGAGTACACTGCCTGTATCTGTTGGTCAGGGCGATAAGGATGAGTACACTGCCTGTATCTGTTGGTCAGGGCGATAGGGATGAGTACACTGTCTGTATCTGTTGGTCATGGCGATAAGGATGAGTACACTGTCTGTATCTGTTTGTCAGGGCGATAGGGATGAGTACACTGCCTGTATCTGTTGGTCAGGGCGATAAGGATGAGTACACTGCCTGTATCTGTTGGTCAGGGCGATAAGGATGAGTACACTGTCTGTATCTGTTGGTCAGGGCGATAAGGATGAGTACACTGCCTGTATCTGTTGGTCAGGGCGATAAGGATGAGTACACTGTCTGTATCTGTTGGTCAGGGCGATAAGGATGAGTACACTGCCTGTATCTGTTGGTCAGGGCGATAAGGATGAGTACACTGTCTGTATCTGTTGGTCAGGGCGATAAGGATGAGTACACTGTCTGTATCTGTTGGTCAGGGCGATAGGGATGAGTACACTGTCTGTATCTGTTGGTCAGGGCGATAAGGATGCGTACACTGTCTGTATCTGTTGGTCAGGGCGATAAGGATGAGTACACTGGCTGTATCTGTTGGTCAGGGCGATAAGGATGAGTACACTGTCTGTATATGTTGGTCATGGCGATAAGGATGAGTACATTGTCTGTATCTGTTGGTCAGGGCGATAAGGATGAGTACACTGTCTGTATCTGTTGGTCAGGGCGATAAGGATGAGTACACTGGCTGTATATGTTGGTCAGGGCGATAAGGATGAGTACACTGTCTGTATCTGTTGGTCAGGGCGATAAGGATGAGTACACTGTCTGTATCTGTTGGTCAGGGCGATAAGGATGAGTACACTGGCTGTATCTGTTGGTCAGGGCGATAAGGATGAGTACACTGTCTGTATCTGTTGGTCAGGGCGATAAGGATGAGTACACTGCCTGTATCTGTTGGTCAGAGCGATAAGGATGAGTACACTGGCTGTATCTGTTGGTCAGGGCGATAAGGATGAGTACACTGCCTGTATCTGTTGGTCAGGGCGATAAGGATGAGAACACTGCCTGTATCTGTTTGTCAGGGCGATAAGGATGAGTACACTGTCTGTATCTGTTGGTCAGGGCGATAAGGATGAGTACACTGTCTGTATCTGTTGGTCAGGGCGATAAGGATGAGTACACTGTCTGTATCTGTTGGTCAGGGCGATAAGGATGAGTACACTGCCTGTATCTGTTGATCAGGGCGATAAGGATGAGTACACTGCCTGTATCTGTTGATCAGGGCGATAAGGATGATTACACTGCCTGTATCTGTTGATCAGGGCGATAAGGATGAGTACACTGCCTGTATCTGTTGGTCAGGGCGATAAGGATGAGTACACAGTCTGTATCTGTTGGTCAGGGCGATAAGGATGAGTACACTGTCTGTATCTGTTGGTCAGGGCGATAAGGATGAGTACACTGCCTGTATCTGTTGGTCAGGGCGATAAGGATGAGTACACTGCCTGTATCTGTTGATCAGGGCGATAAGGATGAGTACACTGCCTGTATCTGTTGATCAGGGCGATAAGGATGATTACACTGCCTGTATCTGTTGATCAGGGCGATAAGGATGAGTACACTGCCTGTATCTGTTGGTCAGGGCGATAAGGATGAGTACACAGTCTGTATCTGTTGGTCAGGGCGATAAGGATGAGTACACTGTCTGTATCTGTTGGTCAGGGCGATAAGGATGAGTACACTGCCTGTATCTGTTGGTCAGGGCGATAAGATGAGTACACTGTCTGTATCTGTTGGTCAGGGCGATAAGGATGAGTACACTGTCTGTATCTGTTGGTCAGGGCGATAAGGATGAGTACACTGCCTGTATCTGTTGGTCAGGGCGATAAGGATGAGAACACTGCCTGTATCTGTTTGTCAGGGCGATAAGGATGAGTACACTGTCTGTATCTGTTGGTCAGGGCGATAAGGATGAGTACACTGTCTGTATCTGTTGGTCAGGGCGATAAGGATGAGTACACTGTCTGTATCTGTTGGTCAGGGCGATAAGGATGAGTACACTGCCTGTATCTGTTGATCAGGGCGATAAGGATGAGTACACTGCCTGTATCTGTTGATCAGGGCGATAAGGATGATTACACTGCCTGTATCTGTTGATCAGGGCGATAAGGATGAGTACACTGCCTGTATCTGTTGGTCAGGGCGATAAGGATGAGTACACAGTCTGTATCTGTTGGTCAGGGCGATAAGGATGAGTACACTGTCTGTATCTGTTGGTCAGGGCGATAAGGATGAGTACACTGCCTGTATCTGTTGGTCAGGGCGATAAGGATGAGTACACTGTCTGTATCTGTTGGTCAGGGCGATAAGGATGAGTACACTGTCTGTATCTGTTGGTCAGGGCGATAAGGATGAGTACACTGCCTGTATCTGTTGGTCAGGGCGATAAGGATGAGTACACTGGCTGTATCTGTTGGTCAGGGCGATAAGGATGAGTACACTGTCTGTATCTGTTGGTCAGGGCGATAAGGATGAGTACACTGCCTGTATCTGTTGGTCAGGGCGATAAGGATGAGTACACTGTCTGTATCTGTTGGTCAGGGCGATAAGGATGAGTACACTGTCTGTATCTGTTGGTCAGGGCGATAAGGATTAGTACACTGTCTAATAAAGCTGGTTAATGATATTTATAATTTGAAATGTACACTACCATATTTATAATTTGAATTTATAATTTGAAATGTACACTACCATATTTATAATTTGAATTTATAATTTGAAATGTACACTACCATATTTATAATTTGAATTGTACACTACCATATTTATAATTTGAAATGTACACTACCATATTTATAATTTGAATTTATAATTTGAAATGTACACTACCATATTTATAATTTGAATTTATAATTTGAAATGTACACTACCATATTTATAATTTGAATTGTACACTACCATATTTATAATTTGAAATGTACACTACCATATTTATAATTTGAATTTATAATTTGAAATGTACACTACCATATTTATAATTTGAATTTATAATTTGAAATGTACACTACCATATTTATAATTTGAATTTATAATTTGAAATGTACACTACCATATTTATAATTTGAATTGTACACTACCATATTTATAATTTGAAATGTACACTACCATATTTATAATTTGAATTGTACACTACCATATTTATAATTTGAAATGTACACTACCATATTTATAATTTGAATTTATAATTTGAAATGTACACTACCATATTTATAATTTGAATTGTACACTACCATATTTATAATTTGAAATGTACACTATCATATTTATAATTTGAATTGTACACTACCATATTTATAATTTGAAATGTACACTACCATATTTATAATTTGAATTTATAATTTGAAATGTACACTACCATATTTATAATTTGAATTGTACACTACCATATTTATAATTTGAAATGTACACTACCATATTTATAATTTGAAATGTACACTACCATATTTATAATTTGAAATGTACACTTCCATATTTATTTTAAGATAGATGTTCGGTTAACATCCCTTACGACGGATTAAGCAATTGGGGAAGAATATACAAGAAAACAGTGATACAAAGTATCACAAGCCGGTCATATCAGTTACGTAAGAAAACAGGAAGGGGAATGAATATGATAAGAAAACGACTAGTGTGTACATTGTTGTACTGGTATCTATGCTTGTTGTTGAGCAGAACAACACCTTACACAACCTTAAACCCCTGTCACACTAGGGCCGCGTTCTCACGGCGATCCCACGGCGTCCAAGAAAAATGCAGAACGCCGAGGTGCGCGCAGTACGATCGCAAGCATCCTCGCAGCAACGCAGTGGCATCGCCAGTAGACGCATTGGGATCGCATAGAACGCCAAGCGACGGCGCGCACTTTGAGCATGCACAAAACAAACGCCGTCGCTCGGCGTTCTGATAAGAGCGCATTGGGGTCGCCGTAAGGTCGCCATAGCAGCGCAGTAAGGTCTCCTACAACGCCACAGGAGCTCCGCGGGCGCGCACAGAGGTCGCAGTGCGAACGCTGTGGTTGTCGGTGGCGCTTGCACGGAGATTGTACGGCGTTCTCTGAGATGTCAATGCGTCTCTACCGCGCTAATACGGCGCGTCTACGGCGCTTATACGGAGTGTTATTTATTTTACTGCGCTCTTACAACGACTGTACGGAGCTGTCACGGCGATCATTGCGCTCCCAAGGCACTTCTACCGCGTCCATCGGCGTTTGCATGACAAAAACGAACAAAATAGTATAAATGAATTATAGGTAGTGCAAACGAACGTCTTCAACACGCCGTCAGCGCAGTGTGAGCGCCGTGAAAGCGCAGTGCACGCAGTGGAAGCGCCGTGAGAGCGCAGACAATCGCCAACAAGAACTCCGTAGGAACGCGATAGAACGCCATGGGAGCTCCGTAGCAACGCCTTGGTCGCTGTGAGGACGCTGTGACATCTCCATCTTCACGAAAAATATCAGATTTTTCTTGCGATCTCACGGCGTTTCGCGAAAATTAAACAACGCCGTGCCAACGCAGTGGAAACGCGCTATAGTGTGACAGGGGCATTACCAAACAACACCACTTTAATGCAACGGCCTACTATACATAGCCTGACATGACCACGGACATTCCGTGATAATTACTGGCCAGGCGTGTCAACATTAGGCACACTGAAGGTCATTATATGGGTTAAATACTCTTTTCTTTCTCTTCACAAAAACTTAACGTTCGCTATAACGTTCTCATTTCTTGATATTTCTTCTTCAGACTATCAATATATACTCATCATGACACATCGACATAATCATACTAAAATATGAAGGTCAAGGTCACACTGAAGGTCATTATATGGGTTAAATACTATTTTTTCTTCACGAAAACTTAACGTTCGCTATAACATTCTCATTTCTTGCTATTTCGTCATCAAACTTTTAATATATACTCATCATGATAACATCGTCATGACCATACTAAAATATGAAGGTAAAGGTCACAATGAAGGTCATTATATGGGTTAAATACTCTTTTTTTTGCTTCACGAAAACTTAACGTTCGCTATAACTTTCTCATCTCTTGATATTTCTTCATTAAACTTTCATTATATACTCATCATGACAACATGGACATGACCATACTAAAATATGAAGGTCAAGGTCACATTGAAGGTCAATTATCTTGGTCCAAAAAAACTTGTTATACTGACAAAGCGCTGACAGGCGACACACATTTATAGCCAGTAACATATATAGCCTTCGATCTATTACAAACAGTGATTTAGTAACTCCCAAGCCACGCACAAATTATATGAAAAAATCCTTTACATTTGTAAGTGCACAAGTATGGAATAGTGTGCCTGTACAGATTCGTTCATCATCGTCGTTACATTCATTTAAATATAGATACAGATCACATTTATTGCAAAGTAATGTATTATCATTTAACGATTAATTGTTCAGATAACAATATAACAAAGTAAACATATAACTGAATTTTGAGTAAGAATCCGCTTATACTGTATTACTTCATGATCTTTAATATTGTTTCTAGAAAATTAACTAATGGAGTGTTTGTCGATGTATATATGCATATTGTGTGTGTGTGTGTGTGTGTGTGCCTGCGTGCGTGCGTGCGTGCGTGTGTGTACGAATTATTTTTTTTTGCAGAAGGCCACATTGAAAATAAGATGTACATGTATATGATGTATGTTATATAACTCCAATGTGTTACCTTCTTTAAATAAAGCTTTTATTATTATTATTATTATTATTATTATTTAAATTAAAAGTATTTATTGTGGTGTTCTAAAATCAGCCAGCACCAAAAGAAGATGCATAGCTGTACACAAAGACAAAACTTATTTATATGTAAAAACAATTTCCTTCGTAATTTGTAATACGTACTATTAATTATTGAACAAATGCAAGTTATGTATACTAACGAACGGGACGCCACGAGTTTAAAATTATCAAGGTTGTCGTTTGATTTAAACATATTTTATTGCCATATAATATGCAAACGGGTTGGGCCGCAAGTTCCAACAACATTAGTTATGGCCCTTCCCAATACAATATATTACAAAAATATACACGGCTAAGCAAGTAGTTATATATTGCTGGTTTAACACTTAACATATACTTGAATATACCTGAGATCAGTTCCATTAGCTGTTGTCAATATGGTATACAGAGAAGAGATAGGAAGAAGCAATGTCGTGATAGCAGAAAGCGAGATTATAGACATTCAGTACAGTGAGTCAGAGCAGTATGCACCCTTTGTAAGAACTTGGTAAAAATGTGCTAGTGTGTAAAGCGCTTGGTTTCGCTAATGTATTTTTGGAAAGCATTAAAAATCAATGTATTTTCTTCATCTGAGAGTTGTTCTGGACCGAAAAGCAAAGTAGTTACACTCGTCGAGTGGACTGAAATAGAGTAAGTCGTTGTATGTGAAATCTATTACAATTAAACATAAAATATCCTGCATCTTCTATTACATGTCCGCAGTCGCATCTTGGTGATGGTCGTAAATGATTTGTATAAAGATCGTTATTAAGATTGCTACATGCATTACGAATTACGTGTATAACAGCAAGTGGTCGAAGAAACTAGGAACTGTAGGACTAACACACATTTAGCTTTTAAGTTTGCGTTTAAAGATAGCAAGAGATTCGGAGTTTATAATTTCGACTGGTAAGTTATTCCACAGAGTAATAGATGATGTTACAAATGATCTGGAAAAAATTTCCGTTCTTCTTGCCTTTGACATATGTAGGCATTATGCCATTATTGACTTTGTAAACAATGGAAAGTTTTTGTGATTTAAGCCATCCGATTTCAGATAATAATGTTTGTATTGATACTGATCTTGTTAATCCAGTAACAATCCGTGCGGCCTTATATTGGAGTTTTTCAAGTTGTTCTCGATCGTAGACAGAACACCCATCCCACACAATAAATGCGTATTCTAAGATGGGACGCATGTCTGACAGGTAAATCTAAAGTGTTTTACGACTCAATTTGAATTTTAAAAGTCGCATAGGCCTAAAACTTTTGACGCAGAAGCTATTATACTGTTAATGTGTTCATGCCATTTAACATCTGAACTCAATATTATACCCAAATGTTTATGGTTTTCTACAAAGGTAAGCTCAACGTCATTTACACGTAGCTATAGTCCGTGCGTGTCGGAGATAAAAATAGCACTTCAGTTTTATTTGGATTAAACTGAACAAGCCACCGTTTCGACCAATCTGATATAATACATAAATCGTGGTTTAAAATACCTTCCATATCGTCTATGCTAGATGTAGACATTGAAAGAGAACTGTCGTCTGCGAAAAGACGCGTTACACTTAACATTTTTTCTGCAATATCAATTATATAAATTAGAAAAAAACAGAGGACCCAGGACTGATCCTTGTGGCACTCCGGCTTTTAACATTTTTGTTTCAGATGTGGATGTCGTAAAAACGGCCAGATAGGTAACTTGATAACCAACTTAAGTGTTTACCGTCAATACCGTGTTGCTTTATCTTAACTATGAGGCCCTGATTCCAGTTACGATCAAAGGCCCTTGAAATATCATTAAAAACTATACACGTAAACTGTTTGGCATCGAACGCTTGGCAGATATGGTGGTACATATCCATATGGTGTCTCTTTAACAAAGTTCAACATCAACCACTAATCAGTGTCGCAAGTCAGAACGAGTTCATTGCGCATTGTGCAGAACAAAATTATTGACTGTATGCATAAAATCTAATTTGTGTAGTAAAACACAAATAAAATATCTGTAAAATACTGTGACTGCGTCCGTGTTATTAACCAGAAAATCCTCCTGCAAGATGACTCTACACAACCAGTTAGAACCAGTTTTACGTGCATGCGCAGATCATAATTTGTAGAATGTATCCCTAAAACAGATACATGATTCAAGTAGTAGAAGACCCATAAAATGCCCGTATACCAGTTTGACTGCGTCTCTGGTATTCTTACTAAAATACAGTTGTTTAAATTTAAATCGTAAGACACCTCGCTCTGTATATAACGTAGGGAGCATTACTTCATCACACTAATTTCCTTAGGAATTGTAAGACACCTCGCTCTGTATAAGGAGCATTACTTCATCACACCAATCTCCTTGACAGGTGTACAGTAAAATTACGTTGATACACAGTCCAACATACAAAGCAGCGTTCAAAGTCCGGGATCATTACAGCTGGCGTCATATTGGAGCTCCGTCAATAAAAGACTAACAGGAAATGCAGCATTCAAGGACCACAGTCAATCAAAAACACGCAACGAAACAAAAACAAAAATAAAAATGAACAAAAGGGTTGCAAACAGGGCTATCGCAGTGGCAAAAAAGGCCGTTGGGATTTTAAACAAGGTTCTAGAGTGCGCCAAACTTCACTATTATCATACTGTCATCCCTATAAAGCGAGATAGCATAAATAAAGATATCCCCGCCAGAATATATTCTGAGTTTATTCTCTAACATTCAAGGCAGCATTATCTTGGTCAGGGTCACAGAGTGAAGTATCCCGTGGTCACTTCTCAAACCACCAATGCTTTCGTTAAGGGTCAAAATATACTGTTAAAACAGTTCCGACTCCGTCTCCGCCTCTCCAACCCTACACACGAATATGGCTCTCGAATGTTCATTTATTTTGTCGCAATTTGACCTATTGTGTTGGTACGCTGTGAAACACTGATTAAAATGATATGAGTGACAAGTCTCCGCCTCCCTGACCCCACAACCCGACACATTATATACAGAACAAAAAAAGAAACGTCCGCTGATGTCGATGCTAATTGTCTAGACAGCAAAACAGTGGGGGAAAAGATGTGTTAAGAATAATTAGATAGACCGCCAACAATAGTCCAAACAAACCGCTTTTTCTTAAAACATACATTTTGGCCACAAAAAATCAAATTAAATCTACGAAAATTACCAAAATTTGTCCGGGACAATATTCTCTATATGTTCCTTACCAAAAAACCACCACAAACATAAAAAAGCTTGCGTAGATGGCAGCTTTTGACTAACAACAATCATCAAATTACCTCCCTTTAACATTGCCATATCATCCATAACATATTATTGCTTGCTTTTATACGCACTCAAAACCTGGCCTATGGAAATACTAGCAAAAAAGTCGGACATTTCTTTTTTTGTTCAGTATATAATTTGAAATAAAATGCCAGACTTGGGATCTGTACGCACAAAAAAACTAGTACTGAAACAAAAATACTAGGTACGATTCAATCTGATTTACTTAAGAGCGACTAATTTGGTACAGATAACATGTTTATCAGATCACGTACTGTATTAGCGAGGTCCTAAGATCTCTAATAGCATATTAGCGGTAATATGTATTCATGGATTTTCGGAAACTCGATGTGTTAGTTAAACGACACGATATTTTTCAGAAGCGTGTGCCCTATTACTGATTCTACATCGCCATCGCATTAAGGCTAACATCATATCATACAGATGAAATGTTCTTAAGAATTGGCAAACCAGACATAGCACTACCAATTTTGCTACACAAAAACTATACATAGACAATTGTGCCATATATAATAAACATATGATTGCGCCCTCATATGGGAGTCATATGATTCTTATATGATTTTAATATAAAATGAGCCATATCATAAATTATCCAGCGTTTGATAATTATTTATAAGAGAGGCTACATATAATTATTTATAATAGAGGCTACATATAATTATTTATAATAGAGGCTACATATAATTTTCATAAAAATACACACATTCTCATACATTTTTCATGAACAAATATTTGTCAACTTGTATATGATTTTCAAACGATGCTTATAATAATTATGATACCGTTTTAAATAAGAATCACATACTGCTCCTTTTATATAAGTATCATTATACTTGGTACTGTATCTATCATATGAGAATCATATAGAATGACAAATGGCCAAAATGGTAGTATACACTCCATTAACACAGTTGCACCACATCCGTATTATTGAATTGAATGTTGTTTAACGGCTCATCAACACAGTATAGGTTATTTAGAGCCGCCCCATAGGAATCCGGGAACCTGCCCTACTCTTATTATCGAATAGATTCCTATGGTTCTTTAACGTGCTCGGGGGATAGACGGGACCGCCCGGTTTACGTCCCCATCCGACGGACGAGGCTAAGGTAAAGTGTCTTGCCCAAGAACACACCGACGGAACTCAGTGGCACCACGGAGGATTGAACCCGGGGCCTCCGGTTACAAATCCGCCGCGCTACCGACTGCGCCACGCCGGGGTATCAGGAAATATATCGAGGCATGAAATATATCGAGGCGTATAACTGTTTTATCGCTAGCCACGCTCTCTTGTATGACAGTACTCTCAAGCTGGTATAAGAGGCATGCGGTAAGGAAAAATAACGCAATTCTTTTTATTAGCTGATGTTCACTATTGCATGACCCCCACTTTGTATCCACAAACCGTATTATCCAGACGCTGTTTATTCTATATCCATATTTAGTATCACATCCGATAGTGTAAAACATGTCAGGTATGTCCTAAATAAAAGTCTGGTGAGTTTGCTAAATCTATATTTCAATAATAATGCTCTGTGATGTACTCATTCTTGAGGTGGACTTACATGTTAATTACCAATGATCGGAAAACAAAAGGATTTTCAATTATGGTTAAATACAGCTACGTGTTAGTATTTGATTCGGTGACATAGAAACAAACAACGAGTCCATTTCTAGCAATAAATTATAGAACAGTGGCGCAATACACGCATTTTTTGAGTACAGTGGTCTCAAAAAACGGGATATACCCAAATGCTTAATCATTTATTTTAAGATCCCGTTAATGGTAAAACAGCTTGTAAACAATTATTTGCTTCATTCCTAAGGGAATGTAAGACACCTGTATATAACGTAAATTGTACTGTATATTTGTCTATACCATAGAGAGAATTTTTGCTTCACATTAGTTTGCCTAGGGATCGTAAGACACCTCGCTCTGTATATAACGTAGGAAGCATTACTTCATCACACTACCATTGAGAGAATTATTGCTTCACATTAGTTTGCCTAGGGTTCTTAAGACACCTCGCTCTGTATATAACGTAGGAAGCATAACTTCATCACACTACCATTGAGAGAATTATTGCTTCACATTAGTTTGCCTAGTGATCGTAAGACACCTCGCTCTGTATATAACGTAGGAAGCATTACTTCATCACACTACCATTGAGAGAATTATTGCTTCACATTAGTTTGCCTAGGGATCGTAAGTCACCTCGCTCTGTATATAACGTAGGGAGCATTACTTCATCACACTAGTTTCTTTAGGAATTGTAAGACACCTCGCTCTGTTTATACCATAGGGAGCATTACTTCATCACACCAGTCTCCTTGACAGGTGTACAGTTCTGGTTCTACCCAGGAAAAGAGGGTGGTCTGCCGCCAACACAAAAAATCGACCGCCATATATAACCTTACATGTGTTGAAAATGACGTAAAACACCATACAAACAAACAAACAAACAAACAAACCAGTCTCCTTGGGAATTGTAAGACTCCTCGCTCTGTATAAACCATAGGGAGCATTACTTCATCACACCAGTCACCTTGGGAATTGTAAGACACCTCGCTCTGTATATGCCACAAGGAGCATTACTTCATCACACCAGCCTCCTTGGGAATTGTAAGACACATCGCTCTGTATATTCCATAGGGAGCATTACTTCATCACACCAGTCTCCTTGGGAGTGTAAGACACCTCGCTCTGTATATGCTACAAAGAGCATTACATTATCACACCAAAACATTATCAAACAATACATGAACCCCTGCATACTGATGCAATCTTGTTTTGTTTTGATGTTTGTAAATTATACCCGTCTGTACCAAAGAAAGAAGGATTGGATGCCTGTAGAGTTGCCTTGAATGAAAGAACAAACCCTTTGATACCTACTGATTCTGTGATTGACATGATAACAGCAGTCCTTAATATTACCACAACTTTAGCTTGGGCGGCAGACACTTTGTTCAAAATGAAGGTGTGACTATTGGGTCGAGGCTAGGAAGGAATTTTGCATGTTGTTACATGAGGTCGTGGGTTGAAAAGCTTAAAAAATTCAGTAAACAGCCATTATTTTATAAAAGATTTATTGACGATGGTTTTTGTGTTTGGACACATGGTATTGAAAGTCTGCACGTGTTTACGAAATTTGCAAATTCAATCCATGAAAATATCAAAATTGAACTTCGATGGAGTACTAGCAAAATTGATTTTCTTGACACTTTGGTAAACCATCAAAATCGATATATTTTTACAGATTTATTAAGAAAACAAACTGATAAACAACTCTACCTGAATCAGACGTCATGCCATTCAAATCATACTACATCAAACACCGCAAATGTCTTAAGAAGCAATTTAGGAAGAGAGGCTACTCGGGTGCGTTTATAAAAGATCAGCTTAAGAAAGTGGACAAGATGGATAGGAACATTCTTCTCGAAAAATAGAAGTCACCAAACAAAAAGAACAAACGTGTTCCTTTAGTTTTGACATTTAGCAAAATGTTACCGGATGTTGGACATATAGTTAAACAAGAAATATCACTGTAAGTGACAAATTCCGAAGAAGTGATATTTGACCTCTAAGTATGACCTTGACCTTGGAGCCACGGACCTGGATTTTGTGCGCGAAACGTCGTTTGGTTGTGGTGAGCACTTATGCCAAGTTATTTGAAAATCCGTCCAGGCATGCAAACGTTATTGACCGGACACGATTTAACCTTTGACCTCTAAGTGTGATCTTGACCTTGGAGCCACAGACCTGGATTGTATGCGCGACACATCGTCTTATTGTGGTGAGCACTTGTGCCAAGTTATTTGAAAATCCGTCCGTGAATGCCATGAATAGCAGAGTTATTGACCGGACACGATTTGACTTTTGACCTCCAAGCGTGACCTTGACTTGAAGACCTGGGTTTTGCGCGCGACACATCGTTATGGTCATCACTTGTGCCAAGTTATTTAAAAATCCCTGCAGGGATTGTGACGTTACAGTCCGGACACGAAATTGCGTACATGTTTATGACCTATGAACTGCAAGTGTGACCTTGACCTTTGAGGTACAGACCTGGGTTTTACTCGCGACACATCGTCTTGTTATGATGATCACTTGTGCTAAGATATTTAAAAATCCCTGTAGGGGTTGTGACGTTATGGTCCGGACACGAACCGCGTACCTGTTTTTGACCTATGAACTGCAAGTGTGACCTTAACCTTTGAGATACAGACATGGGTATTGCGCGCGACACATCGTCTTGTTATGGTGATTACTTGTGCCAAGTTAATTAAAAATCCATGAAGGGATTTTGAAGGTACCGTCCGGACACGAACTGCGGACTGACGGACGGACGAACGAACGGTTGGTGCGTTTCGGGGACATAACGAAACCCTTTCTGGGGTATAAAAAAAACATCAACATATTACACCATTGTGAGAGATTATAAAAGGTATTTGATACACCGCCATTAATTGCTAACACAAGAGATAAACAAATATGTCGTACTTTGGTAAATAAAGCCACACTGTGCACAATAAGACGATGTAAATTAAAATGTAGTGTATGTCCCATTCTTTCCACTGAGGACAAACACGACACGGTCAGATCAAAAACGTTTAAAGTAGTCAAAGATGTTAATTGTTAGATAAGGAATATAATGTATGGTATTTTATGTAAAAGGTGTTCTATACCAATATATGTTGTTGAAACCTAGAGACGGTTAGATGAAAGAATTGTAGAGCATCTTCGAGATGTGCGCCTTCTCAAAGATATACCGATAAACAAACATTTTGGAGAATCTGGTCACAATGTATCTGATGTACAGGTCGTTTTTGTCACTCAAAACACACATATTCAAAATGGCGGCTGCAAGCTAAATAAGCAAAACTGCAAATCAATAATAGAAACGTAAAACATGAATATTTTCTACTCCCGGACATAGTTATTTCCTGTCCCGAATAAAATGTCAGTAAATCAACACTTTCCTGCCTGTATTTTAACATGTTTACGGTAAAAATCAGCAGCATATAGGCGCTTATTACAAATCGCAACTAGTATAGTCGGCTATTGTTGTGTTGAATGAACTTGTAGCACAAGAATAACCAATGTTGACTTTGTCGAAAACAGCGGAAATGGAATTTCAGCGCAAAATAAATGACGCTTTCTGATTGGCTGATAAATGATTGGTTGTTTCTTATTCGTACAAGTCCGTCTTTTTCAGTTGGAACTGTCTGTAACGTTGAAAATTTCCGTAAATGTTCGCACGATTCCGTATATTACGGACATTACCGATTTCATACGAATGGGTTTAAAATTGATAACGATTCATTTTTAGACATTTTAATCAGCCAATGGAAAAATAATACATACTTTTCGTATTTTATTATCAGCCAATCATAAAGCGTCATTTATTTTGCGCTGAAATTCCATTTCCGTCGTTTTCGACAAAGTCAACATTGGTTATTCTTGTGCTACATTTCTTTTTCGGTTAGTGGTTTGTATACGGGATATCACGAGTACACATATAGTCAGGTAGCATCATTCGTGTTTGCGCTACACAGATACATAGTTTTAAGTGCATGTACTATCGACACGGAGTGAAAAACGGGTAAAATAGTAAACGTTGGCTGTAGTCAACAGACGTGGTAAAATATTACCATTGACTTATACAGGCGTTCTCACCCTAGTCCATATATTATATAAAGATTTTTTTTTTTTTGGATTAATCGCTCTGGATTCCCTGTGGGTGATTGTAAACAAAACAAAGGTATGTACAGTATGGGATGAAATAATCGTCATACAAAGCCCTGGTACAGTACTCGGTAGTGACCCATAAATGTGTTTTCCCCCTGCATGTTCATGTTTATCAGTCGGTGTGTCTCCGTTTGCTAAAATTTAATATAATCACTGATATATTATTTCTATGATGATCTGTGTTGGCAGAGCTGCAACCTCCTTTTCAAACACCACACCCCATGGCGTAACAGCTTATAAACAAAATACGCATATTCATATAATTTTCTTAAAAATCATTGCTCTAGAAAGTGCTAGACTGCATAGCACCATATTAAATCATGTCAATGTTTTCTGATGGGGACGACGGATGTGTGGGGGTGGGGTGGGGGGCGCGCAATGCCCCCATATCCCCTCCCCACCCACAGTATCGGTGCACTGCACTTTCACCCGCTCCACTGCCCAACGTTTGAATATAGCTACAGCAGTAATGTAAAGGATTAACAGATCTATATAAACAACAATTGATTTTTCTTTCAGGGATCCTTGCAGATGTTGCCACCTTCTGTCAAGTGGCATCTCCAAGTTACAGCTCTGAGACTGGGCCTAGCCCTCGCTAAGCTAAAGCAATAAACGTTTGTATAGTTGACGCCAATCGTGAACGCTCGGCCAATCCCGTCATTCTTCGGGATCCCGCCTCGTGTGTATCACGGCGCTTCGGTATGTTCAAAATCTTTACATTCTGTTAGCCGGAAGGCAACGGCACAGAAAATAGTCACTGTTGCTATGTAAACAATACAGCAGCTACTCACACGTGTTCGTGTGTAATTTGCGTTGAGTGTTTGTTTTTTACAATGCAGATGAAGGCTTTATCACTGCTTTCACGTAAATAAAATATAGATGGAGCAATTGGCTAAATGACATTGCAAAATGTTGAAGATAACTTTGATTTTGAATGCAAATTAGTTTTGGCGGGAATTTGACGCGCGTCACGCTAGTATGACGTAACCAATATGGAAACCTGCGTATTACATTCGAGTCATGCTGTGGAGCAGTGTACGAGAAGTTGCGAATGAGTTGACGCCTGTGATATTATTAGCCTAATTAAGATTAGGCTAATAATATGGCAATATTTCGAGCCACCCCAGAGAGTGGAATTCAAAAACTATTTTTAACAAATATTAATATTTCGAGCCGCCCCTGGCCCCCATAGAGGGAAATTCAAGACCGTACCTTGGGCTACTTTTACTATCGAATATATTTCTATGTTTACTCATGTATTATCTAAATTTATTAAACGAGTTGGCAAAATGATATAATGCGAGGCTCTTGCCGAGCATTATATCATTTTTTGCTAACGAGTTTAATAAATTCAATAATAAATGAGAGCGAATGTTAGATTCCATTTATGACATAACTTATAACGTCACATTACGTCAGAAAACGTACATTAACGTGACATCCATGACGTCATTAACGTTATGTTATACCACTAGTGGAATATCGAAAATACTGAATGGTGTTATTACACTCCCACACCACATGTTATGTGATAAACCGATTTATTTGAGTGGCAAACCAATTTGTACAGAATTTTTTTTATTCTCATTAAAGTAGATATCCCGCCAACAACAGTCAAATTTGATAAACATTATGTACACTGTTTCTAAACCTACTGATGACAAATAATATATATAACTTACATATCGAGAATCCAAACTACATTATTTCACAATATAGACGGCTTTAACCAGCCGCCCCCAAACTGGAGCATTAAATTAAAGTTACCATCATTTTACGGATATTCAATCACAGGTATTCTAAAAACCTGTTAATAAACCTATACTTTTAATCGGCACATATACATTGTTATATGACCTGAACACCTGGATAGAGTTTCGATAAACGGTTTTCTTGTGTAATTTTGTTGTTATTTAGCGGGATAGCTACTTTAAAAAAAGAGGAGTGTTATAAGGGAGTCGGCTAGGTTGCAAAAACACAAATATTTTTTTGTGCCAAACTATGGTCACAGCTCATTTACTTTCTTTTTTTTCTTCTTTTTTTAGATATTGTGAAATTCTATTTTATTACATAAAACAAAGGATACACGTTGATGATACAACATGAAAGTTTCTTTTTGATGTTGTCAGTTTACATCAATATTATTCAAGACCGCCCCAGTTAAACTGGGACACTTTAAAGGCACACAGGGCAATCTTGAAGATTTTGTCGAACAGTAGTGGCAGAGATTATTATTCCAGTATCATTTTCACTTTAAAATTGCTTGCATATAATTAAAATTTAGATTCGTTATTTGTCTTCGTTATTCTACCATAGGTTTAAATATATTAGTGGTGCAATCATATCAGCATTGAGTTAGTAATATACATAAACTATTTGCTTTATTATAATTAATATTAATGATTGAACAAATGCAAGTTATGTAGAAAACAGACTAAAATAGGAGTGTTATAAGGGAGTCGGTGAGTTTTTGAGAAAATCAAGATTGCCGTATGTCCCTTTAAACCAGAAGACATTTGTTTAACATGCATTTTACTAATTAGTTAAATAGTTTATAAGTCTCGCATTGGTTACATGAAAGAAAACATTCAACTCTGTATGTATCATACGCCATTCAAGACAAATCATATGGCTTACCTAAATATTTTACAGTAATTCGGTAATAATTTGCATAGTTATAGCACTTGTGCCCAGAGGATTACCGAACATATAGAATGGTGTTAAATGTTTCACTTCCATGATGTAAGATATGTGATAAATCATCCTTCAGAACAAATTGAAATTTTATATATATATATATATAAAGAGACTTTGGCACAACACTTATAGCCCGTAAAAATAGGGTCGGTCGGGCAACCGGAAACACACATGTATTTTTTCTTTTTGGCCACATACAGATATACTATATAGAGAATAATATACAAGCATTTTATATCCCATCCCGTATTGCCCTGAGACGCCAGTATCTACCCTAGAGTTTATATTTGAACGAAGGCTCAGGGCACGATAAGAAGATTTCAATATTTTAATCTATGTATGACATAATATAAACTAGGCTCAGGGCACGATAAAGAGATTTCAATATTTTAATCTATGTATGACATAATATAAACTAGGCTCAGGTCACGATAAGAAGATTTCAATATTTCAATCTATGTATGACATAATATAAACTAGGCTCAGGGCACGATAAGGAGATTTCAATATTTTAATCTATGTATAACATAATATAAACTAGGCTCAGGGCACGATAAGAAGATTTCAATATTTTAATCTATGTATGACATAATATAAACCAGGCTCAGGGCACGATGAGAATATTTCAATATTTTAATCTATGTCATAATCTATGTATGACATAATATAAACTAGGCTCAGGGCACGATCAGAAGATTTCCATATTTTAATCTATGTATGACATAATATAAACTAGGCTCAGGGCACGATAAGAAGATTTCCATATTTTAATCTATGTATGACATAATATAAACTAGGCTCAGGGCACGATAAGAAGAGTTCCATGTTTTAATCTATGTAATAATCTATGTATGACATAATATAAACTAGGCTCAGGGCACGATAAGAAGATTTCAATATTTTAATCTATGTATGACATAATATAAACTTCAAAAAACTTTTTGTTAATTCAAGTTTAGCGGTGATGGGAGAAGAATGATTAAATATGAATTTCTTGACGGATATAATAGCTATCGTTCATGATCGAGTGCTGATTTATTATAGAATTTATTAAACGAGTTTGCAAAAAGATACAATGCGACGGCTTGTCGAGCACCAAATAATGTTTGCTAAAGAGTTTAATAAATAATAGATGATTTTGTGAGGTTCTATTTATCACACAAAACCAATACAAGTTGATGGTACAACGTGAACGTTTCTCTGTGATGTCAATTTACCTATATATTAATAATATGTACGACAGCCCAAGTTAAATTCTCTTTAAAAATAACAGGACACTCTGTCGATTCATGTGAAATTCCATGCATATATTATATGGCTTATATATTTTTCACACCATCCTTTTAACAATTGTTTTGTTCATTTCAGAGACACATCATCTGGTCTCGAGATGCCCTTCGTTCTTCAAATACCAATACAACCCTGAAAGACGTGGATTTAACCAAAAAAGTTGACTATACTGTGATCGCAAGATTCTAAAGTCCAGGAAATATATTTATTTAATTAGGCCAAATCAGAAACGCGGTTAATTTTTCTTCGGCCTTATGTGTTACAGTGTATACTTGTTACTGCGTATGCCGCTTGAGATGTGTCCGTCTGATCATGATGGCAATCCCGAGAACTGAGCAGACGTTATTTTTTTAAAGAACCAAAATTAACATAATTATATCTCACAGAGACTATATAATGTGTAGAGCTGTTAAAGACACACCAAATGTATACAATGTCATACTGCTCACATTTAAAAAAAAATTTTGGTGTTTTACCACATTTTAACACAGCCTAAAATGGCCATATATGACGGTTGATTTTTTTGTGGTAAGTATGAAGTAAATTTCATTATTGTAGTATTTAATAGACGTTTAGTTTATAAATATAATATAAATAAAATATTGTATTACTTATTCTTTGGTTGAGTTGTATTATAAAAATGATAAGCCCTTCACCTAGATGATGATCTATGTAAAAAAAAGAAGATTCCATTTGTGTACATGTATCTGAAACTGAAAAACTGCCTTTTTTGGGAACACAAGGTCATGTTAATCTATTTATTGTTTATTCAAGCTTTTTAAATAGATCTTTTGTAATTAAAGTGACACATGGCATGATGTCAATCTTGAAGTGTACATCAAGCACTGATCTAGCCTGGTCAAGTAAAAATCATTGGGTTGAAGAGAGCATAAAAAATATCCGAATGACGTATATATTCAACACTTATTTTTGTGTCACCTGCTTAGGATGGAAGACACTTATCGATCACTTTGTCTGTCGTCGTCCGTCCGTCATGCTTTAACCTGCAACCGAACCTTGGCAAAACATTGAAAAGTATTTTAACTATGTTCATGAAACTTCACACACATCTTTATCCCAAGTAATGTTGTTACACATTTGCAATAAATCTGACTTTCATTTTGGCAAAGTTTAATGCCCTTTTTATCAGCCTAACCTGCAATCTAACCTTGGGAAGAAGCACACCACACTGTCAGCAGGCGAAGCAAGTGTTCCATGGATGATGGAACACACTTTTAATTCAAGGTCGACTTAATGACCGCTTCCCACTAATTACAGTCTGGAAACTGATATTTCCACTAGTTTGACATATTAAGCCGTTATATTTGTTTTGTCAAGTGCCTGTGTAGTGGATAGTGCGGTGTAGTGGATAGTGCGGTGCACTTAAAAGCACAGGATCCGGGTTCAAGCCTGAACGGCGCCACTGAGTTTCCTCTGTGTGTACCAATTAGCCTCGTCCAAATTTCTCGCGCAGTAAAGCTTCTAAAAGTCAATACAGCTGAAGATGACGAAACTTAAAGGGGAACTGAAATTTTAATCATGTAAACTTGTTACAATCTTCCAGATTACGTGTTTTAAAAAAAAGAAAATGGCGGCCGTTTCACTTTTTTTTGACGTTGACGGAAAAGTACGTACTGCTTTCCGTTGTCATGTGTTGCTATGAAAAGTAGTCGGCGGAGGAAAATAACCACTCCGCTTCCCACCTGATGTAAAGTCCCTGCAATGGAATATATATTGGCAAGCCGCTTGGGATTTGTCAGTGAACAATAAACTCCATTCGATTAAACTGTTACTCGGAGAATGGAGTCCTTCTAGTAGACCCATTCGTCGAGAAGTGTCCTAGTCCGGTGCAGGATAGGGCATACACGTTCTAGTCATTCATATTTATTACAAGGTGAGCAATTACCAGAATGTATACCCTGTTTTGTACTGTGTCCGGCTGGGGCCAGATACAATGTCGCATTGTCGTGGGCGACAATGCGACACCCGACAATGCGACATCGCGACATCGCGACATTGCGATACGACAATGCGACATTGCGATATGACAACCCGACATTGCGATACGACAACCCGACATTTCGATACGACAACGCGACATAAAGCCGAGTCTGCTAATTTTCTCTCTTGTCAATTTTGTTTAACGGCTCATAAACACAGTATATGTAATTTGGGGCCGTCCCAGACAGAGGGGAAGGATACATATGAATCCGGAAACCTGCCATACTCTTACTAAGCAATAGTTTATTATGGTTATTATGGGTGTTTAAACGTTATCTGAGGATAGACTTCGCACAACGGATCGCCTATCCAACGACAAGGCTAAGAAAACGTGTCATGCCCAAGAACTCACCGCGCTTTCCTATACACATAGTGACATAGTATACATTATGTTATCACCCCGACTACAAATCAGTAGTGTTAATACTTACTGGTCCTTTGGGATCATCAAGCCAAATCGTTTGGCTTTAAATTAGAATACCGTTTAAGCCGGTGCTAGGGGGAGTGAGAGGAGTTGCATCTACATTACCTCTCCTGAACAGACTCAATACAACCAAATCTGCTACTTTTCTCTTGTTTGTGTTTGTTGCTTCCAAGGAATCCCCATTTCAGTATTTATTTACATATCACACTAGCGTGTGTTAAGTGCTATATGTAAAAAGTCGCCCCGAATACAAATCAGAAGCGTTATTACTTACCGGTCCTTTATGGTCATCAAGCCCAATCTTTGTGGCTTTGAAGTATAATACATGTACCACTTAAGCCGTTGCTAGGAGCGTGAGAGGTATTGCATCTTACTATACCCCTCAAACAGACTCAATAAAACCGAGTCTGCTACTTTTCTCTCTTGTTTGTGTTTGTTGCTCCCAATGGATCCTCTTTTCAGTATTTATACTTGGAAAATATATGTATGTAACGCATTTGTTTATAAATCGAGAGTATGAGGTTATGGGCAAAATGTTTGATAATCAGGTTCGTAAAAGTAAAAGTGTTCTATATTCATAGAGGTTTGCATCAGTTTATAATGTCAGGCGTTAAAAACACTCACTCTAGAGTATATATACCCTGATGTCTAGAGTACGAGTGTATACACTCTGATTTCTAGAGTATATATACTCTGATTTATCATGCAGATATGCACTTTTCTGCCTAATAAAGGGGTGACCTATTAAATTTTGCTTTAATTAGGCATTGACCAATAAAGCAAATCAATGCGGAATCTCTCGGCGTTTATTGTACGTAACGTTATCTGACGTCATGCACGTAATTTTGCCTGACGTCATAAAACAAACAAAAACCAACAACATGGCGACGTCCTCGATAAGCGTACCATTCTGAGAAATAGTGAATAATAGTAATTCATACAGAAAATATGGATAATCTACATGATAAATAGAATATTATGTCAGTGCATTTTACTATCAAGTTTATTAGGCTAAGCCTCGCCTAATAAACTTGATAGTTAAAGGCACTGACATAATATTCTCTATTTCTAGAGTATATACCCTGATTTCCAGAGTACGAGTATATACACTCTGATTTCTAGAGTATATATACTCTGATTTCTAGAGTATATACCCTGATTTCTAGAGTATATATACTCTGATTTCTAGAGTATATATACAATAGAAATCGATAAGTTAAATATTAAATTTGCATCTAGCCTTCGTGCAAGTAACATCGATTAGTATAGCGTTCTCATTTATTTTATAAAGCATAGTTTCCGGGTTACTCTCCTTTTGTATATATACCGACGTTTTGGATGAAATGACTCATGACTCACTCATGCTTCAAAAATATCAATTATGAAATATCGCTAATCGATAACTGTTATTTATTAGTAAATAAAAGTATCTAAATATGGTTATAACTGTTAATATCAGCATCCCACACACTATAAAACAAATCTCAAACATCACAACTAAAGCCAAGCTTAAATTAACACACACGTATAATAGTAAATATTGAATACAGTTACCTCCAAACACACACGTATAATAGTAAATATTGAATACAGTTACCTCCAAACACACACGTATAATAGTTAGTATTGAATACAGTTACCTCCAAACACACACGTATAATAGTTAGTATTAAATACAGTTACCTCCAAACACACACGTATATTAGTAAATATTGAATACAGTTACCTCCAAACACACACGTATAATAGTAAATATTGAATACAGTTACCTCCAAACACACACGTATAATAGTAAATATTGAATACAGTTACCTCCAAACACACACGTATAATAGTAAATATTGAATACAGTTACCTCCAAACACACACGTATAATAGTAAATATTGAATACAGTTACCTCCAAACACACACGTATAATAGTAAATATTGAATACAGTTACCTCCAAACACACACGTATAATAGTAAATATTGAATACAGTTACCTCCAAACACACACGTATAATAGTAAATATTGAATACAGTTACCTCCAAACACACACGTATAATAGTTAGTATTGAATACAGTTACCTCCAAACACACACGTATAATAGTAAATATTGAATACAGTTACCTCCAAACACACACGTATAATAGTAAATATTGAATACAGTTACCTCCAAACACACACGTATAATAGTAAATATTGAATACAGTTACCTCCAAACACACACGTATAATAGTAAATATTGAATACAGTTACCTCCAAACCCACACGTATAATAGTAAATATTGAATACAGTTACCTCCAAACACACACGTATAATAGTAAATATTGAATACAGTTACCTCCAAACACACACGTATAATAGTTAGTATTGAATACAGTTACCTCCAAACACACACGTATAATAGTAAATATTGAATACAGTTACCTCCAAACACACACGTATAATAGTAAATATTGAATACAGTTACCTCCAAACACACACGTATAATAGTAAATATTGAATACAGTTACCTCCAAACACACACGTATAATAGTAAGTATTGAATACAGTTACTTCCAAACACACACGTATAATAGTTAGTATTGAATACAGTTACCTCCAAACACACACGTATAATAGTAAATATTGAATACAGTTACCTCCAAACACACACGTATAATAGTAAATATTGAATACAGTTACCTCCAAACACACACGTATAATAGTAAATATTGAATACAGTTACCTCCAAACACACACGTATAATAGTAAGTATTGAATACAGTTACCTCCAAACACACACGTATAATAGTAAGTATTGAATACAGTTACTTCCAAACACACACGTATAATAGTAAATATTGAATACAGTTACCTCCAAACACACACGTATACTAGTTAGTATTGAATACAGTTACCTCCAAACACACACGTATACTAGTAAATATTGAATACAGTTACCTCCAAACACACACGTATAATAGTAAATATTGAATACAGTTACCTCCAAACACACACGTATAATAGTAAATATTGAATACAGTTACCTCCAAACACACACGTATAATAGTAAATATTGAATACAGTTACCTCCAAACACACACGAATAATAGTAAATATTGAATACAGTTACCTCCAAACACACACGTATAATAGTTAGTATTGAATACAGTTACCTCCAAACACACACGTATAATAGTAAATATTGAATACAGTTACCTCCAAACACACACGTATAATAGTAAATATTGAATACAGTTACCTCCAAACACACACGTATAATAGTTAGTATTGAATACAGTTACCTCCAAACACACACGTATAATAGTAAATATTGAATACACTTACCTCCAAACACACACGTATAATAGTAAATATTGAATACAGTTACCTCCAAACACACACGTATAATAGTAAATATTGAATACAGTTACCTCCAAACACACACGTATAATAGTAAATATTGAATACAGTTACCTCCAAACACACACGTATAATAGTAAATATTGAATACAGTTACCTCCAAACACACACGTATAATAGTAAGTATTGAATACAGTTACCTCCAAACACACACGTATAATAGTAAATATTGAATACAGTTACCTCCAAACACACACGTATAATAGTAAGTATTGAATACAGTTACCTCCAAACACACACGTATAATAGTTTTTAGTATTGAATACAGTTACCTCCAAACACACACGTATAATAGTAAGTATTGAATACAGTTACCTCCAAACACACACGTATAATAGTAAATATTGAATACAGTTACCTCCAAACACACACGTATAATAGTAAATATTGAATACAGTTACCTCCAAACACACACGTATAATAGTAAATATTGAATACAGTTACCTCCAAACACACACGTATAATAGTAAATATTGAATACAGTTACCTCCAAACACACACGTATAATAGTAAATATTGAATACAGTTACCTCCAAACACACACGTATAATAGTTAGTATTGAATACAGTTACAACACACACGTATAATAGTAATTATTGAATACAGTTACCTCCAAACACACACGTATAATAGTAAGTATTGAATACAGTTACCTCCAAACTATTATTTTAAGTATGCCGCACAATATAAATTCTACAGCCAAACTTAAACTATCGAACAAGTATTCTAGTAAATATTAAACACAGTTGCATTCAAACTGTATACAATATCAGCATCCAACACAATATAAATCCGATGTCGCATGTATACAATATCCGCATCCAACACAATATAAATCCGATGTCGCATGTAACTTAAACAAAGAAACACGTAGCTAGTAAATATAAAATACAATTACCATCAAACTGTTAATATCAACATCCCACAAAATATACATCCAAATAAAATTTAAACTAACAAACACGTGTACTAATTGTAGTAAATATTAAATATATTTACCTTCAAACCGTTAATATTCGCATTCCAACATAACATAACTCCAATGTCCCTTTTGCGGCCAAAATTAGATCCCAGAAAGCTTAAGTATACGCCTAACTTGTAGGCTGTGGAAAATCCATATAGCAGTAATTCTACTGTACCATGCAGCACCAATAAATTATTGGAAGTGGACTTGATATAGCCTGATAACGTCAATCATCGTAAAGACAATATAAAGTTCTCATTTCATGTTCAAATCAAGGTCACGGAACGAGTTACACTCCCATAATGAAGCAAACAAAGATAGATTTTATGGAGATTTCAAAATTGCCTAAAAGTTGCTCTTATTGTAGCAAACTCTCATACCATACGACGTTTGCCTTCTTCTTAATGGATATTTCTTTCCAAACCCGCATTATTTATGTAGTTGTTAGATCACTTGTGCTTGCTTTTAAATCGTTTCCGTAAAAAAGACATCACGAGAGCTATATAGAAAGATGTTGCACGCAACCGTTAATCTGCAATATTATAGGAATTATCGGCCTATTAACTAGAACAGTACTAATATGCATCAGTCTGCGTCCAAGACTCAAATTTTAGATTTGGACACAACAAATACAAACTTAGTCGTATTCATCAAAAATCGGAGTCTGTTTGCAAGACTTATCACTGTGTTATTCACCGGCGGTAGCTAGACGAATATATTTAAGATATGTTTGGTAAGTGCACTGGAAGGATAATTAATTCTTGGGTAACACTTTTATTTTGTGATTTACTATTTTATGCAAACGTTCTGATGTGATATTAGCATTATATTGAAATAAATGCGTCATTATTAGCAAGAAGACTATTCGTTATGAATCATTGGGCCTTTCGTGTGTAATGTGTCACGATTTCTCCAAAACGTATGTTTATAATACGGCATGTTATTCCAGTAGATTTAACGGCAGTTGACGTTGGACGGTTGTTTATGTCAACTATATAATAGAGATGTAGAAAATAGGACAATAAAGTCATATATAAGTAAGTTTATTTACTCGGTAAAAAAAGTTTTGGACCAGGGTATCTAAAGTCATATAAACTTTCATTGTAAACGATAATTATCGTTGATTGCTGATCTATTGTCAATTATCAACTAAGATAATAACGGTAATGGTCGAATGTCATGGTTCAGCGATCATTGTACGGGTTCGAACACTGTTTTTGTATTCAACCAGGGACAGGAGTGTCATGGAAGTGATGGCGGTTATCCTCATTATTGAGAAACTTTGTTAAGTGACCCTTAGTGCATTCAGATAGCTATTGTGATTATTTGCCGGTTGTATTGTTCTGTTCTGTTTATTTTATTTTATGTAATGGTACAGTTTTGTCTTTGATTTGATACATAGAATATTAAAATCCGTCAACTGGTTTTCTATGTATGCGCCATTATATGCCCTGGTCCAACATTTTTTACCGAGTATATATACGCTCAGTACATTTAAAAACGCAACATTTTGTATTTTCGATTATATTCAGTCAGCTGGTTTTGAGTTCAAATCAAGTTTGTACTTTATGTTAATACACATGTCTCTTTGTTCCACTATAAACAGTTTTACAACTTTTGCTCTACTTTTTTTTCACATTTTGTACGAAGACTTCAATTACATCTCTATAAATTCCAAAAATACCAAGTGTTGCGTTTTCAAATGTACTGAGTATATATACTCGGTAAAAAAGGTTTTGGACCAGGGCAGTTTTCGAACCCGTACAATGATCGCTGAACCATGACATTCGACCATAACCCTTATTATCTCAGTTGATAATTGACAATAGATCAACAATCAACAATAGTTATCGTTTACAAGGAAAGTTTGCAAAAAAGTAATAATCTTTTTATTGGTTACTCGAATGTCTGTAACTGTTACTTTTTATGGACTTTGCAACATTTTTTACAGAACCTTTGTGTGTTCTCGAAATTTTTTAAATCAAATCTTGTTTGGAATTTAATGTTTCCGATACCAAATTAACCGGGTAGGGTAGGCCTTGGTTACTAAAAAAGATACTTAAATTATGTCCACTAGTTTGATTTTTATATCACTTTGTATACCGTGGTCCAAAATGTTTTTTACCGAGTATATATATGCGTATTTCTATGGTAAATCTGAGGTTATGATCATTTAATGTGAATCCTATGTCGTTTCAACTAGAGGCTTGGTTGTCGTTATTTGACGGAAAAGCTCGAATATATCCACTCGTTAAAAAGTAAGACCTTAGTATCACCCGGTATCCGAAATCAATCCGATTAGGCTGACTGTGTGGTCGAAGAAAAAAAAAATAACAATATATAAACCTTATCAAATATATGAACCTATCCTGTCTTACTGGAGTAGCATCATTAAACCATTTGCCACTGGTTTCATGCCAAAAAGGGTATCTAAAATTCCGTATGCTCGCTGGAGAGGGACAAAAGAAGTACAAGATAGAGTGGATCTGAAGATAATGGTTCTAATGGCACTCTAGCAGTTTTGACCAAGTAACATTGGTCCCGTGGCATTACTGGAAACAATGGACATAAAATCTGCATTTAAACGGTTGCAAATCAATTTCATAGCTTTCGAGTTGTTGAGTTATAAAATATTTTATAGTTGTAATCAATATAATAGTGAGCAAATATGCTTTTATATTGTGCTTTAATTTCTGTATTTGCTTTACCTTCACAGGGATAAATTACAGGGTCAAACATTTTTTTGTTAAGATAAATTTGTCAGGCGTTTTTCATTTTAGCAATTTATTTCAGTAAACAGTTTTGCCGAAAATACAGTCTAAGAGCCCTTGATTTATGTAAAGCCACTTGGTACAGCGGGATTTCGTGGTATCTCAGGAGTTTGTGGGAAAATGTTTAATCATGTGATGCTGATCATATGAAGTCAACCAGGATCAGAATGTGTAAGGCGAATACGCAGACTGCGAGTGTAGTAGCCAACTGGGATCGCAAATTTGTGGCTAAATGAACAGATGTCACAACGCTAAGGGAACAGGGCTCATTTTTAAACACTTTATTATGGCTTTTAATTCAATTAAAAACTACAGCAACAACAACAGATAACAAAAACAAAGAACATACATTATTTCTATTCACGTTAGAGAAATATGCACTTTCTACAGTGGGTGTCGGCAACTGGCCTAGAATTAAAGTGAATTGAATTGAATTGGGTTTTAAGGCGCACCAACACATGAAAGGTTATATGGCGCCTAACAGGAATGAATTAAAGTGAACCATATTCTTAGTGTGTGTAAAGTGGTGCGCTTTTGTTGTCGCAGTTATAACAAACCGGTAGAAATTGTCACATTTTACACTTGGAGTATGCAAATGCATGAATGTTGGTTAATGAATATACTAATTTTACACCAGGAGTTTGAAAATGGCTGAAAACGGTATATACTACCCGTTATGTTATTTTACACCAAGAGTGTGAGTATGTCGATGAGCATGTAATTAACATGTCGTCAATACTTAGATATATCCTCCCTAGTGTTTATTTCAAAGAATATTGACAATAGGTTATAATACAACTGCATGTATGGAAAGCCATAACCGTCAAAATGTGGATATTTACAAACCATTCAATGACAGGCCATTTAATTCAGCATGAAGTCATTTGATGACGTACATATTGATTCGATGCGACGTGTTAACTCGGTTCATTCGTTACAAAGTGAATTGATACGGTTCGAAGTGAAATGATACGGTGTAAAATGTCAAACCATACGATGCAAAGTCATTTGATGACGTACATATTGATTGGATGCGACGTGTAAACTCGGTTCATTCGTTACAAAGTGAATTGATATGGTTAAAAGTGAAATGATACGGTATAAACTCGGTTCATTCGTTACAAAGTGAATTGATACGGTTCGAAGTGAAATGATATGGTGTAAAATTTCAAACCATACGACGCAAAGTCAATTGATGACGTACATATTGATTCGATGCGATGCAAACGCAATCCGTTCGACAGAAACTGATTTCATTACGTGCAAAGTGAAACGGTGCGACATCTGGCGGCGATATTTGCCACATCACTTGCATGGTTATTTCCCCTACATAATATATGATAAATCAAAGTACTAAAAGTACCGAGATTGCAAAGTTTGATAGGAAAGACTGTATGGCTATTTGCACGATCACATTTCCATAAATGTTACATAGTTTTAGCCAACTTGGCGATCTTTGGCGACCTACCAAAATCTTAGAGGGTCAATCCATTCCAAATATATTGTGATCAACTGTCAATTAAACTGTTTCAAATCTAGACTAGAATATTGTTTTATGAAATTGCTGATGGATAGACAGATTTGTGTTTTATGGCCAAACTGTCACTCAAGATGACCTCCATGTCTAAAATTGTCATTTACAGAGTGGCGTGTATTAAGTAGTCTTCCGGGAACAAGATGCACAAGAGGGCCTGTATCACTCTACTGGCTTGAATAGTCTAAGGCCTACCGAAGAACAGTTTTTATTTAAATCAAAGGCTATGACTATGATGTGTCTAGTCTGATGCAACTGGTTTTGAACTTGTCCAAGTTCAGTGGCGTAACCTAGAAAACGTCTTCTGCTGCAGGGACAAATAACTTAACAAGAGGCACTACCCGTTGATTCAACTGCAATATGTCTGTCCCACACATTGAAAAGAAACTTTACTGTAGTATTTACTAAAGAAATAAAATATAAATTTAATGGTGGAAAGAAAAATTGAAATTGACTATAAGTAAATACACGGGTAAAAGTGACAATAATTTTGATAAATAAACAACAACAAGAAGAAACAGAACATAACCTAGCTGGACGAAGTAGGTTAAAATGCTGCAGCCATGTGCTATCTCAAACGGTGTCCGGTTTGGGCCAGATACAATGTTGCATTGTCGTGGGCAACAATGCGACACCCGACAATGCGACACCCGACAATGCGACATCGCGACTTTGCAATATGACAATGCGACATTGTGATACGACAACTCGACATTGAGATACGACAACGCTACATTGCAATGTCGCGACAACGCAATGCAATGTCACGACAACGCGACATTGCAATACAATTATGTTGCGATGTCGTATTACAATGTAGCGTTGTCGTGACATTGCATTGCGTTGTCGCGACATTGCAATATGACATCGCGACAATTATGTCGCGATGTCGTATTGCAACGTAGCGTTGTGGTATCTCAACGCGATGTCGCGTTGTCGTGACATTGCATTGCGTTGTCGCGACATTGCAATATGACATCGAGATGTAGCGTTGTCGTATCTCAATGTCGAGTTGTCGTATCGCAATGTCGCATTGTCATATCGCAATGTCGCGATGTCGCATTGTCGGGTGTCGCATTGTTGCCCACGACAATGCGACAATGTATCTGGCCCCAACCGGACACCGTTTGAAACTGCACATGGCTGCAGCATTTTAACGTACTTCGTCCAGCTAGTTTCTGTTCTGTTTCTTGTTGTTGTTGTTTATCAAAATAATCTATTTACTTATAGTCAATTTCAATTCTTCTTTCCACCAGTAAATTTGTATTTTATTTTTCTTAGTAAATACTACAGTAAAGTTTCTTTTGAATGTGTGGGACAGACATAGAGAAGTTGAATCAACGGGTAGTGCCTCTTGTTAAGTTATTTGTCTCTGCAGCAGAAGACGTTTTCTAGGTTACGCCACTGAACTTGGACAATTTCAAAACCAGTTGCATCAGACTAGACACATCAGATTTATAGCCTTTGCTTTTTTAAACAAGAAATCCGTGGATTCACATGTCTTGCCTAACGGGGGCTGGACTTAAAACGGTCAATGATGCTTTAATGAGGTTGTAAACATTTTAGTAACTAAAAACAATGGAGTTTGCCGTTTGCTGAGATGACATTTAAGTGCATTTGTTTAAATGTAAAATGCCATTATATTAAAAACAAGAGGCCCAAGAGGGCCTGTGGATTTTCTACTGGCTAAAACGGCTCTTACATCAAGGGTTGTCGACATAAAATTCCCATATTATTTTTTTTTAAAACATTGCAAAAACTACAGGTAATCATAGGCAATAAGTCTGCTGTGTCTAGTCTGGCATGGGTATCTTTTAAATTGTCCCACTTCTATGAATGAAATTTTATAAAAATGGGGCGGGGTGGTGGGTTGGGAGGTTATATTAACATTCTAAACAAATGTGGTAAAGATCAGATAAAAAATGAAGTAACTACAGATTTAACAAAGGAAATACAATATTGCATTTTTCAACAAATCAAGGGCCATAACCTGTCGTTACTAACAAGATCTAGCTGGTTTTCGAACTTGTCCGAGATTTCATTGATATACCGCGATTTGCACAACTAGACATCATACTGAGGCTTCTTGCCAAATTTTATAGAAAGTTTAGGAGGAGTAGCGCCGATAAGAAATTTAAATGTGAACGTGCCATAACTCCGTCATAAATCAGCGAACTGGAAAAAAGCCTGATATGCACAACTAGACATCTTACCGATGCTTCCTGCCAAGTTTCGTCGAAATCCAACAAGGCTTTAGGAGGAGTAGAGCCGACAAGAAATTTAAAAGTAAAAATGTCAAGGGGCCATCAAAAATCAACGAACCGAAAAAAATAATGAAATAAAAAAACATAAAAAAAAACAAAAAAAAAACATTTAAAACAATAAATCAATAAATACATCAAATACAAAAAAAAAAAAAAAAAAAAATAAATAAAAAAAAAAAATAAAAAAAAAAAAAATATATATATATTTAAAACAAACTTAGACAAAAAAATGAACAAATAATAAAAAAATATACTAATAATAATAAAAAGGCAAAACATCTGGTAAAGTTTGGTAAAGATCAGATGAAAAATGAAAGCCCTGTCGTATTAACGAGGCAAAATATAGCATTTTTTAACTAAATCAAGGGCCATAACTCCGCTGTTACTAGTCCGATCTGGCTGGTTTTCGAACTTGTGCGAGCTTTCATTGATATTAACACTATTTTAAAGTTGTGTAAAGATCGGATGAAAAGTGAAGGCCCTTGGCCAGTAGAGCTAAAAATTATCAGCTCCAGAAAGTAGGTCAAGGACATAGATGAAATCCACGCATCCAAAAAGATTCACTACCCAAGACACAACTATGTCAAAATAGAATATGTTTTCTTCCAAAGATTAAGCTATAAATTGGGTTTAAAACATCTAGTGCATAATTATAATTCATTAGAGAGTGATGTAATTGTAACAATTAAAGTTATCTGCCTTTCCTTGGATGGTGAAGGTCACATCCACATTTGCTTTGTCACGTTGCAATGTACCACTCAAGATACAACTATAAGTAAAGTTTTGAAGGTCTTAGTGCATACAGTTTGTGAAAAAGTGACCTAAACGCAAAAGTTGAAGGTAACAATTAAGTTATCTGCCCTTTGCTTGGAGGGTCAAGGTTACTTTCACATTTGCTTTGTCACGTTGTGATGTACTACTCAAGATACAACTATAAGCAAAGTTATAAAGGTCTAGTGCATACAGTTTGTGAAAAAATGACCTAAATGCACAAATTGAACCTAAAAATTATTAAGCTATCTGCCCTTTGCTTGGAGGGTCAAGGTCACTTCCATATTTGCTTTGTCACGTTGCGATGTACCACCCAAGATACAACTACAAGCAAAGTTTGAAAGGTCTAGTGCATACAGTTTGTGAGAAAATGACCTAAACGCAAAACTTGAATGTTGACAGCGCCGCCGCCGCCGCCGCCGCCGCCGGAAAAGTAACACCTATGTCTCTTTTTTTCTTCGAAAAGGCGAGACAAAAACTGTTTTCCGGCCTTAGACTATTCAAGCCAGTAGAATGATACAGGCCCTCTTGTGCATCTTGTTCCCGGAAGACTACTTAATACACGCCCCTCTGTAAATGACATAATTTTAGACATGGAGGTCATCTTGAGTGACAGTTTGCCATGAACACAAATCACAAATCTGTCTATCCATCAGCAATTTCATAAAAAAATGTTCTAGTCTAGATTTGAAACAGTTTAATGACAATTGATCACAATATATTTGGAATGGATTGACCCTCTAAGATTTTGATAGGTCGCCAAAGATCGCCGAGTTTCTAAAACTATGTAAAATTTATGGAAATTTGATCGTGCAAAAATTCATACAGTCTTTCCTATCAAACCTTGCATTCTCAGTACTTTTGGTACTTTGATTTATCATAATATATATATGTTATGTAGGGGCAATAACCCTGCAAGTGATGTGGCAAATATCGCCGCCAGATGTCGCACCGTTTCACTTTGCACGTAATGAAATCAGTTTCTGTCGAACGGATTGCGTTTGCATCGCACCGACTGTGTTTTCGCCCGATCATTTTACTTACCACCAGACTAAATGTGTTTGCGTTAAACTGATTCATAATGCATCATGCTGATTTACTTTGTTCTGTATCACTACACATTTTTCGATGAATCGTTTAAGTTTTCATCGTACCGACTTGTATTTGATTGTATTGCATTAGTTTTTTGGTCAAATGGTTTGTCATTGCACTGAATGATTTCTATTTGCGTCGTATGGTTTGAAATTTTACACCGTATCATTTCACTTCGAACCGTATCAGTTCACTTTGTAACGAATGAACCGAGTTTACACGTCGCATCGAATCAATATGTACGTCATCAAATGACTTTGCGTCGTATGGTTTGAAATTTTACACCGTATCATTTCACTTCGAACCGTATCAGTTCACTTTGTAACGAATGAACCGAGTTTACACGTCGCATCGAATCAATATGTACGTCATCAAATGACTTTGCGTCGTATGGTTTGACATTTTACACCGTATCATTTCACTTTGAACCGTATCAATTCACTTTGTAACGAATGAACCGAGTTTACACGTCGCATCGAATCAATATGTACGTCATCAAATGACTTCATGTATGAATTAAATGGCCTGTCATTGAATGGTTTGTAAATATCCACATTTTGACGGTTATATGCATGTGCTTTATTATTGACAACTGGCGGCGTGTTGATTGCATGTCTATGCTATTGTTCTTTTGTCAAATTGATGATAGATACATGTCACAGTTTGTTTTGCTTATTACAGATATTTACTTACTGCTGTGTCTGCTGCTGCTATAACAGTATAATGTCCTAAATGTTTTCGTCTAGCAGTCAGCTTTACACATTTATTCTGTTTGCGTACACTGATCTTTGCATTTTGTGGCTGTTGTTTTTATACAGAGTGGTGGCTGATGCTGTTTTAATTATAATTATATCTCTGTGTTATAGGTTATTTTACGCCATACCTTGCACTTCAGGATGTCGAAAGGCCAATCAACAATGTTCCTATGTCGAATAACTGGGTATCGGACATGCGGTTGCGAGACGTACCATAGAGACCTTCAGTAGTTGGTATCATATGTTAAGCTCTCCGTTTACAATTTGCTAGTATAAATGATAGCCATGAACAAACATTTAGACCTGGTTTATGAACTAAGTTAATTGCAGACCAGACTCGTACTATGAAAGCCAAAGAAAATATGTCGCACGGAACTGTATACATTTGGGCTCCTGCCGTTTTTGATCGAAGAGTTTATGGACATTTAGTTTCTATTGTGAATGTCAAAGTAGGCCTATAACACTTACTTGTGTTGAATTTGGAAATATATATTGAACTGCTTAATTTCTTGCCAGTGAATGTATATAGTGGTATTTCATTGTTCAGGAACAAGGAAGTAGATGATGCTTTGTTGCCTAGTAATTTGTATTTCTATTAAGGATGATAAATAGTGGGGCCTGCCCCCACATTATTTTAACTTTGGGCTTTTAAATTAATCCTAACGAAGCAAAAGTCGATGTTTTTTATGTTAAATATTGAAATCTTATAAAAGTTCATTTGTTTGTTGTTTTTAAGACAATGCTGTATTGGGATGATGTACACTTGTTTTATCAAGGCAAACCTTGTTTGTGAATGGTTTACAACAAGAAATTCAATGTTTATAAGTTAAATTGAAGAAATTATACATTCAACCTTTAAGCTTGGCTGTGGCTTGGCAATCGATAGTTAATTTTTATATTTACCCTATTTGGGTTATATTAGCTTTCCGTAGCTATTTTATCGCAACAAGCTGTTGTTGAGCCTTTTTGTAACTTTTATAAATTATTTATAAATTATGACATGACACAATCGCTTCATTGGTGGAAGTATGTCTGTTATACCTCTTTGGAGGTTTTTGTTTGTGCCTTTTGTAGCTTTTTGTATATGACATGGCACAATCGCTTCATTGGTTGAAGTATGTCTGTTATACATCTTTGGAGGTTTTTTGGTTGATTTTTAAAGTTTTTGGATTTTGTTTATGTATATGACATAACACAATCGCTTCATTGGTTGTAGTACGTCTGTCATACCTCTTTGTCTAAGCTGTGTTCCGCTTCCCCCATGTTTGGCGGTGCCACGCGGCGTGTGGCATGACACAATCGCTTCGTTTGTTGAAATATGTCTGTTATACCTCTTTGGAGGTTTTTTGGTTGATTTTTTGATTTTGTATATGACATGACATAATCGCTTCATTGGTTGAAGTACGTCTGTCATACCTCTTTGGAGGTTTTTTATTATCTAAGCTGTGTTCCGCTTCCCCCATGTTTGGCGGTGCCACGCGGCATGTGGCATTCACATTCCGAGTGGCATGTGGCGGTATTTCATGGACACAGCATAGTGTAGTTAAAATATTCTAAGAACTTTGTGATTTTCTATGCAAGACGTTTTTAATTTTAAGACTTGTCTTTGTGAACATCTGTTCCCAGGGTTTACACTGTACAGTATTCTAAGAACTTTGTTATTTTCTATGCGAGATTTTTTTTTTTTTAAGACTTGTCTTTGTGAACATCTGTTCCCAGGGTTTACACTGTACAGTGGTCAGTTACAATTTAAACTTAGTTTGGACTATGAACATTGGATTTACCTGAAATGTTCCAATTTGATTAACTACACATTTTATTTTACACTATATATTGTTGAAGCCATGGCCAGCTTATTCCAATAAATACAAACTAGTAAAATTTTGTTTTATTGTAACCCATCTTAAATAATGGGATTTGTTTTACTAGGGAACAAATACTAATTATTTCAGGGGGTGGAAATCAGAGGTTATTATGAACGTGTAATTCTAACGCATACACCTCTTTGCAGTGACCGCCATTTGGTCAGTATCGATCTGTTTTTGTGTTCTAAAAATCGGTATTTAATTGTTATCTCCAAACTAACCCACCCTTGTGTTTGTTGTTTATATTGTATTTGGTACCAGTGTCTTTGGGTTGTCGTGTATATATTTCAGTGAAAAGCATGAGGAGATGAGATGCCTAATGGTCTGTCGTCGTCGTCATGGCTTCATTCGGATCTCGTTTGCGGTGGTCCACATTGGTGCAATCTTTGGGGATACATCTACACGAAGTTTTCAAATACTACTATTGACGGTGCAAGACGTTGTGGTATCGGAACGCGAAGAACTTTAAAATCATCTATGAACTTTGTGTCGCGGTATTTCGCGGACACAGCATAGTGTAGTTAAAATATTCTAAGAACTTTGTGATTTTCTATGCAAGAAGTTTTTAATGTTAAGACTTGTCTTTGTGAACATCTGTTCCAAGCGTTTCCACTGTACAGTATTCTAAGAACTTTGTTATTTTCTATGCAAGAAGTTTTTAATTTTAAGACTTGTCTTTGTGAACATCTGTTCCCAGGGTTTACACTGTACAGTGTTCAGTTACAATTTAAACTAAGTTTGGACTATGAACATTGGATTTACCTGAAATGTTCCAATTTGATTAACTACACATTTTATTTTACACTATATATTGTTGAAGCCATGGCTAGCTTATTCCAATAAATATAAACTAGTAACATTTTGTTTTATTGTAACCCATCTTAAATAATAGCATATTAATCAATCGAAGTGCTAAGTTTAATGTTTGATAATTTATCAGAATGGCCATGTGTCCCTTTAGTTTGGTGATTTACAACTTACCGGTGATGTACTACTTACCGGTGACGACTCGCCTGAATGTTCAACAGATATGTAGAAAATAACATCAAACTACTGTATCATGCTGTGTATAAATATATTGATTAGTTTATTGTTTTGACCGGCTGTCGGGTGATTTACGATTCTTTAATACCGGTCTAATTTACAGTATATTATCAAATAGTTGCATCGTGGTTTATTAGAGATTATATTTATGTATGCTATACTGAATCAAGAAAGAAATTATTCAAATCAATTTTTGGAAATATTCAAAAAGTTGTAATACCAGTTTAGCAAAACAAGTTGTAAAATATTCAAAATGAACACATTGTATGATTTAATAAATTAGTGATACCTTTGTACGAAACGTTCCTTCATTAGCAGAGTTTGAAGTCAAAAGAGAGCCAAACGAACATTGCAAAATGCACGGAGTTGAACAAAATGCATTGAGTTGAATGGGAGGACACAAGTGGTAATTGCTGGTTTTCTTGAATTTCTCATGAATTTTCAACTTTTAACTTCTCCTCAAATATAACGTGAGGATGTTTGAACACATTTCTGACGTAAGAGTGGTCTGTGAATGTGGTCGATTATGCAAATTGGAGTACAACCTTTCTTTTTGCCTCAGTATATACACACCAGCATGTCGTATTTATTGAATATGACAAAATAATTCTCGAAAGATCGAATTTGTTTGTCTCGTCTGTTTTGAGTTATATTGTTCTATTTACGATTTCAGATGTATCCACAAATGTATTACATCAAAATAGACTTGACAGGAAATGTTGTATTTAGAAGCAAAGTAGGCTGTATGTGATTCTCCGTTGGGTATGGCGTGTTGAAGTGCCATTTGACAATCTGAATGCTGTTGTGAGCATAAGTAACAGCACAATGGTGTCATGAAACACCAAAACTAGTTTATTTTATAATAGAAGACTTCGTTTTATAAAGTAAAGTATCTCTCTTCAAAGTTATGTTTTGTCGCGAGCTAATGTGTACACATTAAAATGGGAAGCCATAACCGTCAAAATGTGGATATTTACAAACCATTCAATGAAAGGCCGTTTAATCCAACATGAAGTCATTTGATGACGTACATATTGATTCGATGCGACGTGTAAACTCTGTTCATTCGTTACAAAGTAAATTGATACGGTTCGAAGTGAAATGATACGGTGTAAAATTTTAAACCATACGACGCAAATAAAAATCATTCAGTGCAATGACAATCCATTTGACAAAAGAACTAATGCAATACAATAAAATACAAGTCGGTACGATGAAAACTTAAACGATTCATCGAAAACTGTGAAGTGATACAGAACAAAGTAAATCAGCATGATGCAATATGAATCATTTTAACGCAAACTCATTTACGGTCTGGTGGTAAGTAAAACAATCGGGCGAAAACAAAGTCGATGCAATGCAAACGCAATCCGTTCGTCAGAAACTGATTTCATTACGTGCAAAATGAAACGATATTACATTTGCCACATCACTTGCAGGGTTATTTCCCCTACATAATTACTGGCCTTATGATAAATCAAAGTACTGACAGTAATGAAAATGTAAGGTTCTTAGAGGGTCAATCCATTCCAAATATATTGTGATCAGTTGTCATTAAACTGTTTTATTAGTGATAGAGTAGGTAGTGAATTAATTGTGCTGCAACCGGGACTCGAACCATCGTCTCTGGGTTACCTTGCAAGCTCTCTATCAACTGAGCTATCGATGACGTGCGGCTGGGATTGATTTGTCAACATATATACATAGGCTGTACCTGGCCACATAGAAATGTAGTTAACAACTAATGTAATGTGAGGTCCATACGCAAGTTTATGAACTGGGCAGGCAGACCTCCATGTGTAATGCAAACTCATTCCCATAATTCAAGATAATATTTATTTCCAGTCGATTATATACAAAAAATATAAACGAGTTAATCAAGTAACTAAGATTTATGTTTGTTTGGTGTTTAAAGGGAGTACATCCGGATTTGGTGCCTAATTTGTTTATGAACATAAAACAGTTTATAATGACATTTTAAAACTTTAAATAGATGGAATAAATAGCAGTTTCCTATAATACACCCAATAATTAAAAATTATAATTTACAAGAAGTCTACAGAGTAATAAGAAATAAAAAAATAAATAATCTCTATACAAAATAATCTCTAAACAATCGACACCAACACTTAGAAAATCTGTATTTTATATTAGTGGCTATGTTTGTTTTTCTGACTTCACAGACTTAAACATACAGAAACGATATTTTGTACCGGTATATAGGAACCTGCAACTAGAAAATTACAATTGATCTGAGAACTTATACAATGTAGTTCATTATAACTTTTCCTGAAAAACATTCATATTCTTTCTACTGATACTGCACATAATCAGTTTTGATTATCACGACAGCCTTGTTTCCGTGGGAGATTTCCGGCTTTATGTCTTTGACAGGCACAGGTTATACAGTTCTCCCCGTACACGGGACTGACGGCATTACATCTTACTTTCACAGAACCTTGCCCGAGTAAGATACTGCAGGAGTGTTTGTGAAACACACGGGACATGATCCCACCGGGACTCGAACCCATGATTTCTGGGACGATAGTAAAGTCTGCTAACCAATCAGCCAATGCAGCTCCATTATAGCTTAGAAGCCAGGGCCTTTAAGAGCATATTCCTCTATCCCTTAATTATCAAATCTATTTTTTCTCTACTCCTTAATTGACCCCATATCCTTTGATCTCCCTGCCCTATCCCTTAAAAGCACCAACCCATCTCAGAAATGCATTATATCTGTCTATGAATAGCTCCTTGTTGTTAAAAATCCTTTTATTTACTTCAAAATATTGATCACCTGAAGGGTAACTCCCTCCCACAACCACCCAATTATATTCAGATTTTATTTTCCCTATGCCTTAATATATTTCTTGGAAGTATGTAAGTTTGTGACTCACTTTTATAAATATCAATATCCTTGCTTGTTGTTTAAATTTAGTTATTGTCACTGTATAGAATGTGAGTTCTCAGTATCAGGTAATTGATATAAAAATCGAACCGGAAAAGTAGCATTCAAGGACGACAGTCAACCACAGACACACACAGAAACAAAGAACAACTTTACAGATAAACAAAATAGCAAATAAGACATCACAAACACAAAAGGGTTCAAAATAGGGCTACCGCCTTGGAACGGTCAGATCATCTTATGCTGTCTAATGCTTTGTATGTTACATTTAAAAGTTTGTGTTGGTGAGTATTTATGTTTAATTTGCTAGGATGCTGCTGAAGGATCCCGATGTTAAACACTCAACGTTGTCAACAACCCAGCTGTTGTTTATTAAAAAGAAATCTAAAAGTATTTCATTTGACACAATTACCTGTATGAGAATGTTATTTTACATATTTTAAAATGTTGAACACTCGAATCAAACCTGAGAATAATGGTTTAACTGTAACATGTGTAATAAACAAAAGCTGGGTAGATTGAACTGACCGGCCCACAGAGGACATGGTTTTAGGCACAATACTGATTATGTCTTAGGCTCTTGGATATTTAACTCAAGTGCCATTTCAAGACGTATTGTTCCTTAGAATATAACATACCTGCCAGATTGGAAACTGTTTAATATTGTTTTAGTTCTACCTTTCAATTTTAGAAATGGTTCAGTATTGTTATAGTATTAGGAACCTAGTAACCTATGGACCATAGTATGCACATTACTAAGGCCCAAAATAAATGATAGACACAAACAGGTGGAAGAGGGAAGTAAAAGCTAAATAAAAATTAATAGTTTTGTTGTGCTCATATGGACACAATTGTAAGAATATTCACATTAATCAGTGTCTTAGCCACTTTTTTTATAATCATTTTATATGTTTCAGCTTTCAGGTTATCGATGATGGACCCTTTGCTATCGCCGCAGAGGATCTTGCAATGCTTCCTGTTGAATTTTTCAACCAGGACCAATATCTGCCGCTAACATATGGTAGGCTAAGAAGGAGGGTGTATGCTGATGGAAATTGTTTGTTTCGGGGTTGTATGGTTCAGAAGATGTATATGCCATACTGAGGGCCATGGCTATTCGTTATATCAGAGATCATTTTGTTCCAGATTCTGTAGATGAAGACTTGTCAATCTATATTGCTCGTCAGTTAGATCATTTGTCAGGAAATGGGGTCTATGCTGGTCATGAATGCATTGTAGCTCTTGGTCGTTTGTTTAGAATTAATATTCAGATTACTCTTGGTGGAAGTCCAGAGCATCCTGATATCTCAATAACGTCTCTTGATCCTGTTGGTAATGCACAGGCGCAGGTGCATTTAGTATAAACAACTGCTTCAGGAGGACATTATGATGTTGCCTTGGAGCAGCAGCACTCACATGATCAGCATTTTGTTCCAAACCAATCAGATGTTGGTATTGACACAGGCTTATCAGGATTAATTTTATCGGGTATAGATAATGGTCTACTGAAATCCAGTGTACCTTTTTAATAGTTTCGGTGTTGCAGTTTCTGATACTAACGTTCTACAGCGGTCCAGTGTGCCTGTAAACCTAGTACCTGTGAGTAGTGTTTTGGTTCATTATTACTGCACAACAAGGCTCTAATGACCCAGATAGTATTATTAGACCCCAGTAAGTGTCGAGTATGTTCAATTTCAAAAATGTTTTGAAAATGTAGATAAGATGTCGAGTAATTGTAGCTTACCTGAAAAGACATTGCAGTGCAAATATTGTTCATATGCTTGCAAAAGATCATTTAATTTAAAGAGGCGTGTTACAGCAAAACATTCATTAACTGAAGAAAACAATGTGTCTCAGGTTAACTTGATACGACATATGAAAGTTAAACACCCCTCAAGTAATTAATCTATTTCAACAAATAGTACAGATATCCCTTTAATCGAGCATGTAGTTGAGGCTTGCTTAGATGTTGGTCAGGACTCTGGATCACCAGGGTCCAGGATTCAGACTTGTTTTTCAGACTTTAATTCTTCAGTTAAGAAATCTAGAGCAGATGTTCGAGAACTGTTGTTTCCAGTACTCCAATTGGTCGAGTAAGGTTAATGAATTGGCTTGCCAGCGGTTGCAATTCATTGTTTAAGACTATTGAGGGAATGGTCAATCATTTATCAGCTGATCATTCTTTGCACTTTTCCGTTTCAATTTGGTATTCCAAACTTAAAAAGAATTTACAGCCTGGAAAGAAAATAAATGAGGAAATAATGAATTTTTTTCTAAACCAAGATGAAAACATAAAAAATCACTAATACGTTCAATATGTCTGCAATAGATTTGGTAAACCCCGAAAGCACAATCTTAAAAGCATTGGTCAAGGTCGTGTAGGAAAATCAAATTTGAAGGGTTTATGCACGGAGAACACAATCTGTCCGGCAAGGATGATGGTAAAAATTATTAAAGACAGTCGGTAAACCTGTCTTCACCACCCTTTCTGTTGTTTTTTGTCTCTTTCATTGTAGTTTCAAGTCCGTGTTTGCAGTACAGTGCGGACCTACGATGCCATTGCGTTCGGACGCTGTGGTTTCTATAGGACCCTATATATCATTTTTTTCTGTTAAATATATTCACACTCAGATGACCTCATGATGTACCTTTAATTGTTGATATCACTAACAGAATGGTTAAGCTCACAACATATTTATAAATGAATGTTCCATACGGACATAACACCGTATGGCTTCAACAACAGAACAGATTCTTTAGGTTTTGATTATATAGAGGATTTTACATGAGTGAATGTGTATTATTGATTTTAAAAACAAATTGGATAAAATGATAGGTTACTCGGCAGAGCCTCGTATTCTATCTTTTTATCCAACGATCTTTTTAAAGTATCGTATCATATGATATATCATGGAAACAATTTGGATTAAATGTTTTACTGTATACAAACACAGTGATTCGGTCCTCATTTGCATCTGTAATTCACTAGTGTATTACGAGAAATAAGTCGTGGCACTCCCAGAAGCCATGTTAGTATGAGTAACAACATGAGCAAATAGTAAACACTCTTACGTTTACGGAGGGTTACAGGCGTATATGAAACGATGTGATGTCGTTGTCATACGCAAAAATGGAAATGATTGACAACATGCAAATTTCATCCAATGTAATAGAAATAACACAATAATAACTTTTAAAAAAATCACATTTTTTCTGAAGCATCTTCAAATTTATTGTTCCCAAACGTCATGTACACATAACAACTTTTGACCTTTTTGTACCTGTACATCACCCATCATTGATTGCCTAATTTATTACAGAATTATGGCCCTTTATTTGACTTAGAATTTTTCACTCTATAATGAACTTCATATGGCTTTCACTTTATCACTTTTTATGGATTGTTATTTAACTTGACTACAGTTCATATGTGATGATATGATGTGTATCCGCATTAATGGTTAATCATTGGAGAGCACTGTAATAACAACACATAAAATATTTTTTAAACTTTAATAGATTTGGCAAATATTGAGCGTGGCATGTATTGATAAACAAGTAGATAACAATTGGGCTGCCGGTAAGCACAAAAGACCATTATGGCAAGCCCTTACAGTAGAAAGCATTAAGCAATAAAGCAAATTGAATATTACAATATTAAGGACATAAATACATGTGCACCAAATTAAATGTTCATTATGAAAGCAACTTTTCTGATAAGCATTTAAAGCTACAGACCCTCTATATAAATCGATTTCTTCTTTGTAGGCGTGTCTTTATTTGTAACTTCATGTTCACCAGCTCATGTTGAAATCGGGTATTTAAGCGAGCAAATATAACGTAGGACATCATTGATTGTATAGACATCGACCAGTGCACATCGTACCTGTACACATGTAACATAATGATTTACAGAAGAAAAAAAGATTTGCCTCTTTCGGGACTCGAACACACGACCTTCTGATTTCAAGTCAGGTGCTCTATCACTGAACTATAACGCTGCTTGAGAAAATGGTATACAAACTACAATTTATTATGAAGCAAAATAACTTAACATATATTTGAACGCAAATCAAGATGAATCCATAAATATATAGACCATCTTGTCGGACGTGTAAACTAGCATTGCCTGGTGTAATACTATATGTTATCAATATGAAACCAATATTCCGCCTCAAAACAACCATATATTGATTTGTTATTTAGCGCATGATGAGTTTGTGTGCTAGTTATTACGTAATGCCTATTTAGTGTTAATAATGCTAGCATAAACCAATAAATAGCCTTGGTCTAGTGGTTAAATGTACGGCCTTCAAAACTTATAAGCGCAACGGCTTTGGTTCAAATCCCGGTCCGGGCAAGTACTTTTTTTATCACATATATTCTGAAGCCGTATATTTATCGATGTTAGCTGTACGAAAGCGAAACAAAAATGTGATATTTTACGCATCGATTTCTGCCTTATATACCGACTTTTGGGGTGTTCGTCGATTTGAAACTCTTTCACACGTGACTCATTCATATTCATGAGTTATTACCAGTTAATATAGAGCGTCTGTAGCTTTAAGCAAGGGTTGAGAGCACGGTTGATAAAGCATAATTACAAGTGCACCGAATTCAATCAATTCAAATGTATTTTAGCAATTCGTACGGACAGCAAATTTGTATATAATTCATGTTTAGATTACAATTCAGTCTCTGGGTATACAAGAGCTGAATAAAGTTTAAACTGAAACTTATATGTCCTTCCTTTCACACCTTCGCTGCCCGCCATATGGATGGTCGCCCGGACACTCCCATCATGGAGTGTCCAAGCTCCAATCCACCGCCAAAAACGGAGGAAAACATTTTTGGCAGCAGCGAAGAGTGCGTATCAAAAGCAAAATATCCGAATGCCACGCCCAAAAGGAAACGGTGCCATAAAAGTATATATTTCCTTATCACTGCCCACTTTTAATGAAACATTCAAATCCAGCCGGAAACTGGTTAAGAAACAAGTTGTTCCCCACATTTGATAAATGAACACCATCTGGTTCAAAACAGGTATCATCAGCCTGAATGTCTTCATGTAGCAGATAATGGCCCCCAATATCTATTATCGCCGTAGCAGAATAACTGTTTAGTCTCTTTCTGGCCCTTTCCAAAGGGTAGTTAGGCTAACGCCATGAAAGCCTAGGAAGTATTTAAGACCAAATAACGACCACATTATGTAAATTGACCCTAAAAACTCAGTCAGAAGCTTAACATGCTTTCTAAGAACCTTTAATGGGTATTTCTCTAAATCAGTTCCCTAGGATCACATGAGTTGATGCATCAGACAATGACAAAATAAATAAATGTCAGAAAAATATCCAGTATGTAAAGGCTGGAGGAAGATTGTAACCTTTAATGTGTGGCGTCAAACACAAATTGACTGTTAAACGTTTCGAAGCTGTCATAAATTAGCATCAGAAATATAAATAATATGAAGTGTAACATGTACATGTTACTCAATTTCAGACCTTGAACATTGAATGATTTCTGATGAAGCATGTATCCTTTCCTCCTGTTTCGTGTGCCACTGTTATTTCATTTCAGTCAGCAAACAACTGATATACATTTGTTTGTATACAATATGCACATTTTCCCAATTGTATTAACTTTTGCCTTCTTGATAATCAAGTTTATTTCTATTGTGAACAGGTCTTTAACTGCATTTTTACCTTTAACCTACGATCGGTTCATGGACTTTTGTATCAATCATGATCATCAGAGGCCTAAGTAATTGATGAACAGTTAGTCAATCAATCGGTACATGCCTGTGTACAAGCCATATATAGTAACTCTCAACTGATGTCATTGCTCCACTGTTTTATCAGCCACACTAGAAATACCAAGTATTTGCATAACGATATATAACTATCTAAAAGCTAATCCATCCAAATACTCCGACAACAGTAGACGAAGAACATGTATCCTTTTCAAGTAAATTCAGGTTTCGACATTAACAGTTGTCCCTTTGTCCTCTGCCATGTAGATTCTACTGAGAACAAATTAATTGTCCCAGGTGACCTGTCCTACGGACAACTAAATTTTTTAACAAGAATTGAATTTTACATCTTTAAAACTTGTGGGTGAAAAAATGTCAAAACATTGGCAAGCACATTGTAAATGACAAACAAAAACCATCTTGTTGTCATTGGTGGAATGCAACTGAGGGAATGTAAGGTCACTTTCATGATTGATCTTGTTTTTTGTATCACTTTAACATGAAGTGCGGGAACAAGTAAATTTGACTGGGGACAAGTAAATGGTGTAAGTTACTTGTCCTATGGAGTAGTTGCTGAAAAAAGTTAATTTCAAACCCTGAAATTAGCCCACAATGAAAAGGTTAGCACAACACTATGTAAACTCTAATATATAAAGGTGATGTCATCGTGATTTGATGCTGACTATTGGAATGACATTTACCTCATTTATCACCTTCCTGTATGACAACCTAAGATGAGGTTGTTGAATTGGATGAAGTGTTATTAAAATACCATTTGCAACCTGCCCAGGTTCTATTGTGCATATACCGTTTGGACGCCCTGTTGTGTATATGACTATGACTATTGACTATAAACCCCAGAGCTACACACACACATTGCAGTGTGGAACCATGCAGAGAAGTTTATTTTGAATAGAACACAGCATTAATAGAAGTGGTTGTATAATTTGGCGACCGTTTAAAGTGGTGCTATGTATTGAATAGGGACAAGCGGAAAGGAAAAGCTAACTAAACTTCAATGAACCGCTAGCAAAACTACCTGGTGCAGGATAAATAAAACATCATCCCGTTGCAGGATAAATAAAACCTCATCGATCAAAAGGAATAACCCTAAACTAAACCAATGATCAAATAGAATAGCCTTAAAATAAGGCATTATGAAAAGAATGTAACTTATTTCCAGGTCTTGAATATGTACACCACTGATAAGGCACTGTCGATGTATTAAATATGAAAGTATTAAAGAACTATAGGGATACTCCACACGAAAAAGTTTCGAAATGCACCATGTGTTGAAAAGCTGATGAGTGGCGTAGGCTTATCTTGTATAACAGGTAAAAAGTGGAACTTTACATACAATACCAACACTGGAGGACTCTATGACCTGTTCCAGACATAGGAACTTTTGACCGATCTTAAGTGAACTTGATGGTTACACAAACTGAAATATAAGGCAAAATGTTCGAGAGAATGAAACAAAATAAATCTTGAAAGAAGTGAAAGAGATCCAATCATAGTTAAGCAGCAACAGCAACAGCATCCGTATATAAACAACTGTAATGAAAACATAATTGTACGCAAACTGAATAAATGTAAAGCTGATCGCTAGACGAAAAGCATTGGATGTTTTATAGTCAATTAAGAAGAAAGGCAATGGAGGCATCAATTGATTTTAAACTGTTAAACAGTATTAATTCAAATGAAAATAATGCCATATACAACACAATGCTTTCGCACTATCATAGACGCACGCCGAGAGAGTATGACGTCACCTTCCGCTCTGGGTCATGAATATGCATTGCCTCCATTGTCAGACCAACAACTTTTATTAGCAGCAACAGTCAACAGCAGCAAGTTAAAATTAGCTGAGATCAACATACTTATCCGCAGTAAGAAAACAGATTGCCTAAACACTCCAATTACATGTTTAGCATCATAAAACACGATTTCACCAACAGCCTTGGAGTTAAATAACAGCAGCAGAAGCTGAAAACATAGTGCACAACAACGATGATGATAACAACAGGCTAACATTATGGCTTGATCAACATTTCTCCATCAACTTGATGGTGTTCAACAAATTATTCTTATTTAAATGGTTTTCATAATAGTTCTTAAATAATATTTGCAGTAGATATGGACATCATCCGCATAATGACAACATAATAATGTTTAGCTATGCCTTGAGTCGAATAATCATATTTTTCTAATGTGACTCACTGTTATTTACAGTTTTAATTGCCTCTCGAATGACTCAATAATTTTTATTATTATTGTTTTCATTGTTTTTGCAAATTGATTCACTGAGTTGAAAATGTAGTCTAACTATTGTCATTACAAACAGGATATTGTTTACTTTGATACGATTTTCAATTTCCTAGTGGGAACTGTTTGCAGTAACAATGTGTTACTGTAACAAAAATGAAAGGTTGTGAACAATCTACAAACTGAAATATAAGGCAAAATGTTCGAGAGAATGAAACAAAATAAATCTTGAAAGAAGTGATAGAGATCCAATCATAATTAAGCAGCAACAGCAACAGCATCCGTATATAAACAACTGTAATGAAAACATCATTGTACGCAAACTGAATAAATGTAAAGCTGATCGCTAGACGAAAAGCATTGGATGTTTTATAGTCAATTTAGAAGAAAGGCAATGGAGGCATGAATTGATTTTAAACTGTTAAACAGTATTAATTCAAATGAAAATAATGCCATATACAACACCCACCAACATCTACAATGAACTTACAATTTGCATTTGCAGACGCCTGGTGGAAAAATGATAATATGATAATGTTTGGTGATTTTTGCATTATCTACGACAACAGCATTATAAAGTTTATAAAAACGAGTCCTGTTTCCCGGAGGCAGTGCAACATCTGTTCCTATAGTTGACTAACGTCTTGTGTACGGCCTTTTCTGAAACCAGTCGAGCCACTCAACGATCTGTGATGTCACTGACTAGCTGAACGCACACCCTTTGGATCTGGAGGGAGGCAACCGCTGACTTTTCCAGGTGGGATCATCAACCACGTTACCGGCAGAGAAGTAACCATCGAACTGGCTCGCTTTCCACGACGCATTATCCAGTGTGATTATGAAAACAAAATCGACGTACAATGTATAAACCGAGCACAAATGGAGTACAAATAGTGTACAAATGATAATAAAATCCTAAATAGTAATACCAACTTATTGTAATAATTGACTGTGCAGTCTTCATGTAGTTCTAGTCTATGTTTATTTAATTTATTTTATTTTTTTATTTTTTTATTTTTTATTTATTTATTTTTGTGTAATTTTTTTTTTTTTTTAGGTTTTATATTATTATCATTATTAGTATTATTATTATATTTATTGAATTATTATTATTACCCCACTATTATTATTATTATTAATGCAATACACACAATGCCCTAAACATTTTCAGTTAAAATGTAGCCTACCGAGACGCAACACACGCAAATACTCCCATCCACATTGTTCTAATTTAGCATATATGTAAACAACTGTTCACACAGTTACCGCGAACATGAGAGTGCAGTAAATCCCCCGACCTGCATACACCAGTAAACAGTTATATCCATTCTAAATTAAAGGGACATTGCATTTTTGAATTCAGGGGAATCAGGTGGATAAGTTACGCCCAAGCCCGCAGCAAACCCCGCTAAACGAACGCTTTAAACACAAACAAAGGCAAGAAACGAAGTTACCAATGCTTAGAAACCGTTTCAATTCGACCCCGACAGCCACAAACCACACAATATGAGAGTAATATTAATCAATGTCTACCTACAGTCCCTGAAAAACTTAACTGCGTGAGAAACGATAACGTCCCCACACACGGCGGGAGGAACGAATGTTTTTATTTATTAATATCCACGACCTATATGAATTATCAGAATAGAAACAAAGAAAGAGACGAAATAAAGCTTATGGAAATAAAATTGGAAGAAAAATTTCTCCGGCGAGAACCAAAAAATGGCGCAAATATGGTGAAATGGAAAACAATATTTGCATCCACGAACAACGTAAACATCTGTATGACTAAATAGTAACGAATACAACCTAATATATGACAAAATCATGAGCACCAGAAATATTACAAAATCATAGATCCTGCGAGTCTGATGTTAATAAATTTAAGTTTTTAAATGTAAGCTCAAAGCATATCTTACCTAAAATGCAACATGCCGGTGTACATGTACGAACAAATGCACCGTGAAAATTACTTAATAAGTGGAAACCCAGTAACGTGTCCCCCAATAACTGTGACTATAAAAGATATTTTTTATAGTCAGTATTAATGGCAATGTTCTTTTTACAGAATTTTGGACCTTTGTTTTACTTAGAATTTCTTCATTTATTATTTTTGATTTTGCCCATCCTCATCGGCTATAGCAAAACAGTGACGGTTCTAGTTGTTCTTTGCCAAAGCAACTCGCTCCAAGTAGTATTTAACCATACTCAATAACTTATAATATCAAATGTATACTGAATTCACTTACCTATACTGCCGCCTATCTACCATATGTTATGATGTAATATTTTACTTCTGTCTATCTCCGACACAAGCAATTGAAAAACTGATATCAGTTATAGACATCTAAATGGACTCTTGACTAAACAACCTTGACTTTTGTAACAATGTGACATGTGTATTGGGGCCCACATTGTCTTGATGTCAAATTACCTCTTGATGATATGAGTATTTACTCATCAGATTGAAAATGAATGAGTAACAATGAACTCTCAACTATTCTTATTATATGGAAGTTACTTAAAAACAAAATAAATACTTTATGACCTTAATATTAGACACATCTTTGGAACAATTCCGTCATGTCAATTTGGAATAAACTGTTCCACGGGACACTGCAAATAAAGGACTACATGCAAAAATAATCTCATTATTTTTAAAAGTTAGGAGTATTTGTAGTAATTTGAGGAGTAATGATACTGACAATTTAACAAAAAAATATTTTTCTTTTTAAAAATATGAGTCAAATACTCAAACGTAGTTTATCTATGTCATTTCATGTCCAAAATCTTATTTAGTGACCTGCAACTGGGAACACATTGTTCCCCAATATCAATACGATCTTCCAATCCACATAATTTCCAGACTGCCTCCTTCTTAAGACAGAACAATCTACAATTCTGCACGTCAACTTGACAATAACTCAATGGAACCGATTTCGATGTAGATGCTGAAAGATTAAATAGAAGAGACTTGATGAAGCAAATAGAAAGGCAGAAGACACAGACCAATAAAAGGGATTTTCCAAATCTATGATAATGCAATGGAGTTGGGTAGTCTGTACATTTTAGACGGTTTAATGGTGACACATGTTACATGATTGCGAGACAATCTTGATTTAATTGACATATTTATTTTTTACTATACTAGACAGAGAAATGTAATGTTATGTTATGTGAGTCATCAAATTGATCGAAATGAGTATTTTATATGATGAAGTTGTACATATACTAAGAGATAGTCCCAAGCTACTTTTTCAACAACGCAGTACTAAACACGGTAGGCTTCTGTCATGAATGTCAGTGGCAATACCAGGGCCCAAACATAATGGTTGTACATCTCTAGCTATGGGCTGGTAACTCACCTAGAAATATAAGAGTGAATATAGTTCAATACATGTACAAAGAAACCGCATCGCGTGGCATGCATGCATGGTCGAGGTCCGTTTTTTTTAAACACCGGTTATATAGCTATATGTGGTTTAGTCAGAAGTTATTATATTTGTATATTTTCAAATTACTTGAAGAGAGGTGTAATTCAATTGAGAGGTTCAATTCAATTGAAGAGAGGTCTAATTCAATTGAAGAGAGGTCTATGTCAGTTGAAGAAACGTCTAATTATGCTGAATTGTACCTCTCTGCAATTGAATTAGACCCATTTTCAATTGAATAAGAGCTCTTCAATTAAATTGAACCTCTCTTCAATTGAGTTTGTTAATTTTGTGTTCCAATGCCAAATTAACATAAACTCAATTATTTGAAGAGCGGTCTAATTCAGTATTGGAACTGATCCGAATTGAATTAACCTCTATCCAAATGAATTAGACCTCTCTTCAATTGAATCATACCTCTCTTCAATTATATTGAACCTCCTTTCAATTGAATTAGACATCTCTTCAGTTGAATTGAACCTCTCTTTAATTGAATTAGAGTGAGGTTCAATTCAGGTGTAACTGGAGAGAGGTCTAATTCAACTGAAGATAGGTTCAATTCAATTGAAGAGAGGTCTAATTCAATTGAAGAGAGGTCTAATTCAATTGAAAAGAGGTCTTATTTCAGTTGAAGAGAGGCCTAATTCAGTATTGGAACTGAACCTCTCATCAATTGAATTAGACCTCTCTTCAAATAACTGAAGAGAGGTTCATTTAATTGAGTTGATGTTAATTGACGTTCCATACAATACAGACTGAGCCAATAGCGTAATGATTATTTTTAAGTAGTCATTATTTTGGTGAAAACCTCCCGTTTCCGCAGTTGTTAATATCAACAGAAATGGAAGGAAAACTGTTTTAATGTATTGTAAATAAATAGTGAAGTGGTACTGGGCACCCGGCAGCCCGGTTATCTCAGTTGTAGAGCACTAACGCTGTAAGCGAGTGGGGGTAGAACACTCATTCTTAAGCGAGGGGTCCCAGGTATGAGTCCAGCACACGTCACATTTTTCCTCCTTGTGTTTACTACAATATGAGCAAATATAAAAGTAAGATTTGGACTTAAAGTAAATATTACGACTGAACTGCATGTTACTGTTTAAAATAAACTGAATAAAGACAGATTTGACAATTGTAATAGGCGTCCACTTTCGGGATCAATTGGGGACCTTTACAGACCTTTGCCCTTAAAAGGGGAATTTTTTAGCATTCCATGGCCATCATCATCCGTTTAGCCCGGATAATATGGGGCCACCATTGACGGTTTCCTTCACCAGAAAGGTGAACATAGTCCCGTGGGTTGAAGTGACGGTTGAGTTTATATGTATACAGAGCCACTCCCACTAACCCAGACAAACGCTCAGCCAGCAGACAATTAATGCGACTTTTACGTTCTCAAAAACTTTGGACGTCAGCCTACTTCGCAGAGTACGAGGGCGGCGCATGACACTACTGACAGCCACAGACATCTCTCTGGAACGTTACAGTAGCATTATTTGCACAATATCTTCGACGATACTGAACCCCGTTTCCTGCAAGCCGATGTCGTTACCACCAACATGCAAAAAAACGTATCTGGTATTCGCCGAGAGAGAGCCATAAATCTTGTGATAAAGAATATTGGCTGTGATTCCGCTATACGACACAAACGATGCACCCTCTGCATCAAACGGGTCACCTCTTACCCGACAAAGACCCTTCCTTAAAGATATCGCTTCAAGTGACCCACATAAGAGTCCTGAAGAACCAAAAACGGACAATTTCTAGCAATCTATGCAACTTTTATGGAGGTTATCAACACGGTGATGACGTCATAGCGCGGGCTCATGAGTGGATCATCTATTTATAGCAAAGGGAAATTTCAACAAACTGTGCTCACTTGAAGATCAGCGCTGCTAACTAATATATCCTATGTAAACAACCAAACGCCATGTGAAAGTAAACTGACAAGAGTTAAAGTGAAAATTAGCGCCCTAGAGGTGTTATGTGATAACTAGAATCTTACATTTGTGACTGTGTATTTTTTACTTTAAAAGGACAGTAATCTTGATCTGTACAAAACTCACGGCGACCTCTAACTTGCATTTGTTCAATCATTAATATTAATTTATAAGAATAGT
>JAWPHD010014445.1:0-61258 GCA_037043455.1 Cyrtodaria siliqua
TTCTCCCATACTTAAATAAAATGCTGACTTCCATTTTGAACAGAAGAAAAAAGCTTAAAGAAAAGCATATTTAAGAGACTTTATGCTTTCTTCTCTTGAAAATGATTCAGCTTATTTAATTAATATGTGAGAAATGAAAATAGAAATATTGGCAGAGTTGTTTTATCCATTAATTGGTCGATGCATTGCTTTTGACCCTAAAAACGCAGTAAATATTTAAGGTTATTTTGGCAAACACTCTGGCCATGGCCGAACTGTAATGTAAACAATTTACAGGGTTGTGATTTATTATGTTAGCAGCTTTTCTGCTAAGTTTAATATTTTCTGTCAAGTAAAGACCAGATTTACATTTCTTACCTAGGTGCCTTATGCAATCACAACTTGTATTGAGCTTGTGACCCTGTGCATAAATATTTAATCAGTATTTGATTTCTGCTCTACCTGGCTAATTTGTAATTTAGAGAGTGGGTGGGAGGAATCTTGTATTTGTAAAACACCAAGCAGAATTGAGAGACCCAAAGGTTGGAGGGGTGGTCTTGTGTCTATGTCTCGGAGGTGTCATACCGTTGATGGGGACGAAGATTAGGCTATCTAGTTAAAGTTTGTCAAAACATTGTTATATTGATTTAGAAATAATTAAATTAAAGTAAATCAGATTATTTTATAAAAAAAAAAAAAAAAAAAAAATTGCTGATCGTTCAACTGTTTGAGATCGTATGGCAAGAAATCTTCTTCAGTTTACCCACAATGATTGAGGGATATTTTTCTGATATCTTTTCTCTGGCGTTTCTCCAAAGATAGTGGCCTTGGTAGTTAAGTGTATAAGGACTGGTGCTTCAGCGCTACAGTCCATTGCCATGGAATGGGTAGGAGCTCTGCGGAGGCTTGTCTGATGGGAATCTTCACCCTACATTTCATCTCCCTCTGAGGTCGCTGTGCCAGTATGACCTTATACCACTTAAGCTAGTGCTACAGGGCACTTTATATTGCCTCTCATGAACAGACTCAATAAAACCGATTCTGCTACTTTTCTCTCTTGTTTGTGTCTGTTGCTTCCAATGGATCCTCTTTTCAGCATTTATTATAATGTGTTAACAGGGATGTAAAACCACATATCATGTCACTTCTCTAGAATTACTGGAAAGGATGGTTATCAAGACCATGTAAAATTGTGATCCATAAATTGGTGGTATTTCTTGAATGCTCAATATCCCACCAAATGTACTTACATGTTTTAGCATGTATGCTGTAAACGTTAGCTGTCACAAATTTCATGTACAATTTGAGCTATTTACCATTTAATTGTTCATTCTATAGCATTAGTATTTCATCTTTTACCGTTATCTTAATCTTTCGATAAAGTAAATATATATAGTAATGGTATAATGCTATTGGAAATACGGGCTTCTCGCATTCCTTGATTGTATATTACAATATTAGTTTGGACGATTTCCAATTTCAATTGGTGTTATAGATAAGACCTGTACACTGATGTTAAATAAGGACTTAGAAGGACACTAGAATGTCAGGAGTTGTAATAAATACGTTCAATTATACAGCTACTGTATTGAAAGGTTATAATTAAGAAATAGTAGAGAAATGGTGTTTATACACATAGATGACATGTCATTCAGTAGCTAATGGTGAAAGATGACAAATCAGTATATCAAACAAATTAAAGTAGAATTCCTTCTGAAAAAATTCCAAATCATAGTTCTGAATCAGCAAAATGCATGATAGATAAAAGTGAAATAGCAGAATGTTAAAATCCTAGAATAAGGGACCCAATATGACAAAATGCATGATAGATAAAAGTGAAATAGCAGAATGTTAAAATCCTAGAATAAGGGACCCAATATGACAAAATGCATGATAGATAAAAGTGAAATAGCAGAATGTTAAAATCCTAGAATAAGGGACCCAATATGACAAAATGCATGATAGATAAAAGTGAAATAGCAGAATGTTAAAATCCTAGAATAAGGGACCCAATATGACAAAATGCATGATAGATAAAAGTGAAATAGCAGAATGTTAAAATCCTAGAATAAGGGACCCAATATGACAAAATGCATGATAGATAAAAGTGAAATAGCAGAATGTTAAAATCCTAGAATAAGGGACCCAATATGACAAAATGCATGATAGATAAAAGTGAAATAGCAGAATGTTAAAATCCTAGAATAAGGGACCCAAGAACCCTTGCATGGAAATGACCAAGAACCCCTGCTTCTTTAAGAGAAAAAAATGAAATTTTCAAAACTTAAAACATAGCAGAACCATTTGATATTGTTGTGGATGAAATAAAAATTAAAGATTGAAAATTTATATTCTGCACAACATGCACAAAGAAGTCATGAAGAAAAATGAAACAATAAAGTAGGTGTTTTTCATCTCTTCCTATTGGAGAGCAACAATAATAATAAAACAAGCCCTACTGTCAGACTATCCATTTGAGGTTAAAACAATTTTTTGAATTTGAAAGATGTTGCTATGAAGATACCTATATAGCTCGTGTACATCATTTATGATGATTTTGTTTGTCTTACAGCCGATGGAACGAGGGAAACTGAAGCGAGTACACTATGTCAGTAACCTGTCTACAGCTCTCAAATTCCTGGAAAGTAAAAAGGTGAGGAAACCAGGTTATGTTTCTATGGTGAACTGTGATAGGATAGATTGGAGAAAGTGCACAAACAAATTACATTTTTTAGTTAAAAGTCTTGCATTTTTTTATTTTTTTTATTTAGAATGTGAGTATTATTGATTCTTACGAATGAATGGAGGTATTCAGTACTGGTAATGAGGTGGTCTGCCTCCACCACGCAAAAATCAACTGTCGTATACAGCCTAAAATGTGCTGAAAATGGCCTGAAACACCATTTAACCATTACACTTTCATGACAGCAGCATTTCAAGACCGTCTGTGCATGGATCCTGGCAAACTATACATGTGTGACTAGGGATTATAGTTGGGGGTACTTAGTACATTAACATATATAGGAAAACAGCTTGTTCCTTTTCCTTTTTGTCGTTTTTAGTGAGTGATTGGCTTTATAGAAATGCATGGCATTAGCCACACAAGTATACCTGTGTGAGACCGACACAGAGTCCATCCTAAAACTTAACCTCAGACTACATTCCCCATACTTTTCCCATGTTTTTATAAATCAATATTTAAATTAAATTTTGCACTTTCTGTACTAGTATATAGAATTATATATCTATGTTTAAGTGTACAAAATTCAATTTCAGTCATTATTTTATACCATTTACTTTACACAAAGTTTTTTCCAAATTCAAATGTTACTTTATTTTATGTTTCTATATTATATTTCAGATAAAACTTGTAAATATCAATGTATCGGACATCGCGGATGGTAAATCCTCCATTGTACTGGGTCTGATATGGACCATCATCTTATACTTCCAAGTAAGTATTGTACTGGGTCTGATATGTACTTGATATATAGACCTTCATCCGTAAGTTACATTAGTGATTCTCGGGACACAATCCATCAGATCATGTGTCTATATAGTTCTGTTGGGAAAGAATGTAAAACATCATCACTTCATTTCTATAATTTCTGTGGTCATTGGTCTCAATCAGACTTGTATGTATTGAACAGAACATAAAAACAATCAACAAAATTACCATATTCATTTCATGCTTGTCATGACATAACTGCCACATATAGTTCATGCTTGTCATTGTTTCATAGTCTTGACAAAATAATCATATTCAGTAATTATTCAGTTTATTCTTGTCACGAAAAAAACTCACATACAGTTCATGCTTGTCATAGTATTGTAGTTGTACAAAATAACCATATACTGTTCATGCTTGTTTCATGGTGATGCAAAACCGCCATATCAATTTTATGCTTGCCACAACAAATTGCCAAATATTCCATTTATGGTTGTCATATGTTTATAGTCGGACAAGATTACCATATACTAGTCATGCTTGTTGTAGTTCCATAGTGATAAATTTTATGCTTGCCACAATAACAAAAATGCCATATCCCATTTATGGTTGTCATAGTATTATATTGGGACAATGTTACCATATCCAGATCATGCTTGTCTCATAGTGATAACAAAACCGCCATATCCATTTTATGCTTGCAACAACAAAACTTGTATCCCATTTATGATCGTCATAGTTTTATATTGGGTCAAGATTACCGTATCCAGATCAAGCTTGTCACCGTTTCATAGTTTATAAAAATCATTATTAAAATCCCATGTATTTGTAATTTTTTAACAAGAAGCTAATGGAAAATCCTTCAGTAAGTCTCTAGTTAAATGCTGCCAATTATTATTGCTTTAACATTTTGATTTTAGATTCAAACCACGCCTTATTATTTTGAAAGTATTGACCAAGTGTTGCGGGTAAATGTTCATATATGCATCTTGGTCTGGTTCCGAGTCGGTGGTTAATTACCGCCAGCATGTCTGTCATAGTTGATGTTTGATTGGTTAGCTGTTTCGTTGCAATGTATGAGAAAAAAGTGTGCTCTAGTCTTCGTCTTGTATTTGAATATTGATCGATTTTAACATATTTATTTAAACTTAAATTGGTAATTTTGTTGAAGTGTGTGATGAAAAGTAGCATGAGCCTTTTGATGTGTGTAGTTCCAAGTTTTATATTTTTGCCGCTCATTGGGGCAAGTAGAGTCTGGACTGAGCATGAGTCTGTCTTGTCTAATATTGATGTAAATTAACTAGTTGCAGGTGTAAAAATGTGTAATTTCTTTTTGTTACAACTTGTAAACAAAGCATGAGCCTTTCATTGTGTTTGTCTTGGTCGATATTAGTGAAAATTAACTTGTAAATGCTAAAACTAAATCAACAGTTGTTTTGACTAATTGTTAGTCATGTTCATTTCTGTTATTTATAACCTCTCTTCTTAGTCTTTATGTTAATAAAAAATAATTAAGAAGTAACATTTGGAATGCCTTTGTTTCTTGATAAACTGACGGGATTCTGTTATTTTTGTCTTTTCTTACTCAAATGTCGTATGTTCTTATTGTGAGATAGGCAAAAGCATATGACCGGCCATTTGTATATTTAAAGAATTTTCTACCCAGTTGTCTGTTCCATACCCTTGTTTAATGTGGTTACTATTGTTCTGTTCTAATCGCCAGTCAATTAAATGTAACTGCATGCCCTAACAGACAATAAAATTATCTCATTTTGTCTCTGAAGACAAAGGTATAACCTATCCCAAATACAAACAGCTTTTTTTATAAGAAATCAGCATAAAAGAATTTATTTAAAACATTTAGTTTAAACTTGTTTCTTTTACATCGATTGCAAAACAAGTTCTTGCAACTTATATTAATTACTCTTGATGGCTTCCTGGGCAGAACCAGTACTAAGCAATGTCGATTAATTATCTTGCTCAAGGATAAATAACATGGCCAGGGCAAGGATCGAGCTCACAACCCAGAGTCCGATGCATTTACCACTGGACCACTCTGCCGACCACTCACTTCATGCTAATAATTTAAATCATACTAGTAGTTTTATATAATTGTCTTGCTTTTCATAATCTAATTAAACTTGCTTATTTCAATCACAATAATCCAAGTTATTGCCAATGAATGTCACCAACAAACAAGCATACATGAAGCATCTTGTCGTATCTTTCCCCTCCAGATTGAAGAGACAATGGTCGCCCAATCACAAGATCAGACGGGTGCAGAGCGCCCCCTGTCAGCACTGGATAAATTCCGCAGAAATGCCAAGAAAGCTTTACTAGCATGGACAGAAAACGCAATCACAAAGTAAGTTTGAGTTTATTTTAGGGCTTCAGTAATGAATTACACAACAGATCAAATGAAAAATGAAGTAGCCACAGATTAAACAAAGCCAAATATAGCATTTTTCAATAAATCAAGGGCCATAACATGCACAGCTTTCTCTTTCTTAACCAAATTTAATATATGGGGAAAATGTTTATTTCAAATCTTATTCACCCACTTCTGAAGCCTGTTTAACTATGATATGCCTAACACCATGTTTATTGTTGTTTAGTTTAGCTACTTCAGTAGCATGCCTGTTTTTCTATAAACCAAATATAAGTTATACGTGCCTTTATTTGCCTATATTCACAGGGTGAGAAGGTTCTAGGCCCATTTTCCATATTTTATCTCGATGTACATGGAAGATGAGTCTGGCATGTTCATGCCTGTTAGGCGCCATATAACCTTTTCATGTGTTGATGCGCCTTAAAACCCCAATTCAATTCAATTGCCTACATTCTTGTTACAGACGTTATGGTATAGAAATCAAAGATTTTGGCAAGAGTTGGCGAGACGGTTTGGCATTTAATGCTATCGTTCACACAATCCGTCCAGACCTGGTGGATATGGACCAAGTACGAAAACAGAGCGCTAGAGTAAATCTGGAACAGGCTTTCTCTACTGCAGAAAACCAGCTCGGCATTGCACGTCTTCTGGATCCAGAAGGTAGGTCATCCGCGTAACGAAGCATTGAAAACTTGTTGTAGTGTTATGTTTGAGGAACATATGCCAAGATGAGGTTATACGAAAGTAAAGACAAATGCATATATTGTGCAGAAGTATTTACTTGCTGCTCAGTCATTTAAAATAATATTTTCGTGAAAGTGTTGCTCAAAAAAAGTACTCAAAAAAAGCAAAAAGTATCAATCTTTTTATCGTTGACATTTTTTAGTTTTTTGATCGTAAACGCATTGTATGAAATGGACAGATGTGGTAAGAATTCTTTGTCTTAAATCACTTCTTTGTTCATCAGAAGGACAGAAGTTAACAGTGTGGTCCCAAGTACTGGAGTCTATTCTCTGGGCATATAAAAAGAAACCAGAGGAATCGTTTTGATAGTAAGAATGGTCATTTTCGATTCCTCAGAATTCTCTCCCTCTATCTGGAAGCAGCTGTAAATAATGTTTAAAAGAGCCGTTAACAACTTAATTGATCTTCCATTACAGATGTGGATGTGGCCAAGCCAGATGAGAAATCTGTGATGACGTACGTTGCTCAATTCTTGAAGGCATACCCAGAGGCTGGGGAGGATCCTTCAGTAAGTTAATTTTACAAATACAGAAAGTCTTGTGACATGGGGACTATACTTCCAGGAGCTGGCATAGCCCATCGGATACACGGCGGACTTGAAATCCAGAGAACTATGATTCAAGCCTCACAGTTGCCACTGAGTTTCGTTGCTGTGTTCTTGGGCATGACACTTTCCCATAGCCTGGTCTCTCACCTGGGAATGTAAACCAGGCTGTCCTGCGGATAGGAGTCATCTGAGTACATTAAAGAACAATAGGAATCTATTCATTTGTATGAGTAGGGCATGTTACCTGATTTCTATGTATCCTTTCCATTCCACCGGGGCGGCTACGACTACCCTATAATGTGTTGGTGCGGCTATGACTACCCTATAATGTGTTGGGGCGGCTATGACTACCCTATAATGTGTTTATGAGCCCAAGGTTCATACAGCCTTAAATAGTCCTTAAATTTCAGAAATAGCCTTTAAAAGTCCTTAAATCCACTCCAGTCTTAAAAGTCCTTAAATTCTGACAAAATATCATTTAAGGTCCTTGAATTTCATAATCAGTCGATTAATTATACAAGAGGAATAATATCTGATATAGTTTAAAAAAATTGGCAAAAAAAAAAAATCGCCGATAATGTTATGAGTTAAACCAGGCCTTAAAAATGGGTTTTTAGGGCCTTAAAAGTCCTTAAAAAGTCCTTAAATTTCATAATGATAATTCTGTATGAACCATGGAGCTGTTTAACAACATTCAATTTATTTATTTTACTTCGAACAAGATTTACTTTTACGTTTTTCACCTACCATTTTTGAAGTCGCAAATGATTATTTTAATAAATAGTACAGTTCTTAAATTTTGGTTCTGAAAATCAGAGTGTTGTTCTTCTTCAGGTTTTTTCGTTGCTCTTCTTTCCAATGCATCAGATATATAAGACTATTCATTTAGTACAATTGATTTATAAATTCTGCATTTTTCTCATCTTCCAGATGCGTAAGAAGATTAAGACACCAGCAGAACAAGAGATGTCAGACTTACAAGACCTGATGACGTGGTGTTCCACGGAGGCAGATGAAGTACTGCAGATTGTAGAACAGCCAGTCACAGACCGGCAACAGGAATATATGGTAAGTGGCCATTCCATGTTTTTCTGTCATTTATGTAGACACTGGGTTCTTTGGATAGCCTTTAATTCGGTAGAAATACATGCATGTTAAACTGGGTTTATTATTCTTATCAGTTTGAACAATCAGGAAGAACACTCCAACATAGGTAAGTTGACCAAACCTACTGATTGATATACCAGTAACGTTGATTGGGTGAACCAAATGTAGGATAAATAACGTCGGAGTTTCTTATTTCCATTGTGAATTTGAAGCAGTTTCATTCTTATTTATACACATATTAGCACATGCTTCTATTAGTATAGTATTCCTTGGTTTGAAGTTTGCTGATTGGCAATTTTTAATAAAGATCCAGCGATTCTGAATACAGGAATTTCCATGCATGATTAGAAATCTTCAAAATTAGAGCATGTTAATGCAAACCAGTGTTGCAGAAACAAATAACAACAAATATCTGGTCAAACAGTTGTCAGAATAAATTTTAAGCACGGGACTTAGAGAGTCTGAAGGATTCCAGCCATGCTTTATATAATAATGTTTCCAGACCTAATCCTCATTATTATGTAATAAATGGCGTAATAAAAGCCTGTGCCTAATATAGTCTTCATTACTATTAAGATAAACTACTTGTTCAGGTGACGATCGATTATTCATCACAATCAGTTTTATGTCCATCTTCTGCAGTAAAATGTATTTAATCTATTTTTGATACTCTTTAGGTATAGTTACATCTATTGAATAATTAATAGTTACTGAATAATTAAAGACCAATCAGAATTGTCGAAACCATTTTCTTCCTTAAATGTTATTACTGGTCTGAAATGTTTATTACTGGCCATTGAAGTTAATTAGTTTCTGTTTCTGTTTTTAGGACTATTTAGCTTTCAAAGCGGAGTTAGACAGAAGAGGAAATATATATACTAAATTAGAAGAGAAAGTAAAGACTGGTAAAGCAGTGAGAGTAACTGCGGAACAATTTAAACCTCTAGAAGAGGCATGGAAAAAAGTGTCGCGACAAACTAGACTGTGGTTGTGGAAACTCGACGCCAGCTTACCGGGAAAACTCGGCAAGTTTGGTGATTGGTTAAACCAAGCCGAGGAGATTCTAGAACAAGAAGAGGAGATATTGGAAATGCCAGAAGAAATGGCAGCTCAACTAGGAAATATTTTACAGGAACATAAGGTGAGTTAGTTAATACTGGTTTTTGTCTGTTGTTAAATAAAATCTTCTGCTTTAATTATTGCTTAATGGTCAAACTTTTTTATCTTTCACTTGACAATGGTTTTGTGGATTCCTTCTGTAGAAGCTTTACATTGTGTATGCCTAGGTGTTAGTTTCTTGCATACCACATACATAGACTATCTTTGTTTTACATATGTGCTGGTAAGTCTTGCACATCAGTGCTAAGTAAAAACCATACATTAACTATGGCAACAAAATTATCAACATTTGGATGATGTCATCTTGTAAGTAAACATATAAATGTCATTTGATGGCAGCTTCAATGCCCAATATGTCAATGGTATGTAAGAAAAAGAATCTATTACGGGTATCCAGTTTAGATAGGAAATTCCAATCCTAAGTATAATCTAAACCTAAATCCTTCAAGGTCCAATCAAAACAGTTCACGTACTTTGGGAGGGAATTCCCTGTCTGCTCCGTATACTCATGAAAGATTGTTATAGTCAATTACCTGTCTGTTATGCCTATCTTTATTTCCATTAGCTCATGATGCCCTCTAAATAGTTGAGGAGTTTCATTCAACTAAATGGTCAAAGGTACATCTAGAGTTTTGTTCTATGATATAGAGGCAACACTCGATATTGAAGAAATAAGAAAACGAGTAAAGTTGAAAATAAAAATGATGAGGAAATGTATAAGAAAACGATATAATTTTTATGGAAAAAACATAATTTGATATAAAGAAGTCAGTTTGTGTTTTTTTTCTCACTTTTTGTGTATATTTGTCAACTCTGTACCATATGTATGTGCTTTAATATTGTACAAAATGAGAGATATTGAATGCCTGGTTATAGCAGTTTCTATGGGAGTTGTGCGCCTGTGGAGACATAATATACGAGGATGAGGTAAACACTGTTGTAAACGTTCACATACAATCTTATATAGGTCACATATATGGGTCACATCATATATAGGTCACATGCAAACATAACTTCAGTAGTATTTGTTGTACGTCAATATGTATAATTACGTTCACTTCCAGGGCACTAGTCAGCTTTTAGGGGACTGGGGCCTGGGCCCTCAGGAAGGGGAATTTTGCGATGTTTTCATATCAAAGGGAAATTTCTAAGAAACACAAATAAGTAGTTTTGGGGATCGGCTGGAAATTCATGATCGATCATCAGAATATTTAACCGACCAATGATCGATCATTAATCGATTAAACATGGCTGCTATAAAAAATAAGTGTAAGCCTTTTTCAGACTATCATGAAGAAAAAAATCACATTTCAAGTATGTTCTGGTAATAAAGGATCTGAATAAAACTGACCAACATATATTTTAAAAAAGTAACTTGTGATACCCACTATGAATATGTGATTACTTGTTACAAAATTATAACTCATTTTATTTTCTTGTATATTTTAGTACAAGAGAATGAAATAAGCCATAATTTTCAATAACCAAGTAAAGTTGATCATGAAAAATTGTAATCGATTAATCAGATCAAAGGCTTAACTGATCGATGATCGATTAAATCGATTAATCGGAACAACACTACAAAATAGTTTTATTTATTTTTATTTAAGTGGCAGCAAGAATGTACCATTACTAATGGCAAAAAGTAAAAAAGTATGCTGTTTTCCTGTATTGGAGTTTAAATATTTCTAATATGTATGTTTTTTTTGTTTGTTTTTTTAAGAGGGGAATTTTTCACAGGAATAGGGGGAAAATATATACTTTCAGGGGATGGGGGGATGGGGCTGAAATGGGCCGAATTTCGGCCCCAAAAAATGGCTAAACAAGTGCCCTGATTTCAAACAAAAATGTATTGTGATTCACAGAGTATGTGTTGTATTGATTTATCAAATGATATTCCTTGTATACCACATGTGTTATAATATTGGCGGATGTTAAACGATACTATATGAGGCACCCAACTTTATTTGTTAAACGGGAATTACCCTTTATTTTTATTAACGCATAAAAACCATGTAATATGATTAAACTATAACCTATCAAAAGGATCGTAAAATATAAAAAGTATTCAGAACATTAATACTTAGTATGTTATGTTGGATAGGTGTGCATTTTGTTTTGAAGCATGATCGTTTAAAAAAACAGAACAAAAAAAACTTTGATTCAAACACGAAGAAAAATAAGACTACAAAGGATTGTACTCGTTACAGTATGTCTGTGTAATAGTTGTCACTTAAACAATAATTAGTTTTATACATATGCATAAAAACATCAGTTTTCTCTATTTAATGGGTTAGTGATCAATTTTAGGTTGCATTCAAATGACTTATATTTGTAACTTTCCATGTCATTTAATTTTGTTCATTTATTGAGTCATCTAATCCACTTTGTTTTTTAAATTCTTCGAAGAATTTTATTGATATATCCAAGCTCAGTTTTCAATTGTGACATAATATATACATATATGTTTCAGAAATTCTTCAAGGAGTTGGAGCCCAATAAAACGTTCTTCCTGCAGGTGAAGCGTGCGGGTAGGTACGAGGGCGAATTACTCTCGGGCCCGCAGATGGAAAACCTTCACCAGCGACTACAGAAAGTTTGTACACAGGCACCTCAGAGGGAAAGGAGGCTCGAGTTCGAGGAACTGAAGTATCAGTTGTTGGCATACCTCGTCGCCTCGGAAAATAGACTCAAGATTTGGACGGTGAAATATGGCCGACAAGAAAAAGTGGAGGAATTATTGGCAGATTATACCGTATGATTGCTTTATGTGCTAATTTATATTCTAATGATATTCTAAAGATATAGGGTTAATTGTATTTAAATTTTGAATTTTGCAACAGTAAATCAGATGTTTAATAGTTGAAAATTGTTTAATGGCATCTTGTTGGCAGAGCTTGAAAATGGTTGAATATACATTCAAATTTGTTATCTAAAATTCTACTCAATTAACCTTCATATAACCTTGTAGTAAGATTGAAATTATTATTTAATATATTAACAATAATAGAATGTATGTCACTAAAAGGGGGTAAAAAATTAAACGAATGTCTGAAATTAATTCATCTATTTTAATTAAAATTTCTTTAATTTTTCAGGATTTTGTTCACACTGGGAACCTATTCAAAAACTATGATAAAACCTACGAGACATGCAAACGTAATGCAGATGCATACAGAAAAGTGAAAATACCCCAAGAGGTAATAAATGAAATGAACAATTATTTTGACGAAGTGAATGCTCGCTGGAAGAAAGTACAAGTGGAGATAAAGAGTGTCCAGTCGATGCTGGAGGAGGTCATCGACTGTTGGCGGAAATACAACGCGTGTGTCGACGTTCTCACAGTCTGGCTGACAGAGGGAGAGAGGGTTATGTCACGCTCCCCAGATGAAAAACAGGTACTTGAATGTTATATGTCCCAAATGTTGAATTTGCTTTCAAATATTTGTTTCCATATTGTACAGACTTCCCCCCCCTAGAAATTGATAATTGAACATTTCTAATGCTGGTCCATCTGAATGTGCAATATAATTATACAGTATACAGTACTACCCAGAAAAATGTGGTCGGTTTGCCTCCCCACTGGAATAGTTTGCTATCATATGTAATCTAAAATGTGCTGAAAATGATGTAACCATTCAGCCAACCAACTGAATACACAATCTGAAAAAAAGTAATACCTGTAAAAGAATTCAAACTATTGTGTTTATTTATTTGTTATTGTACCACCCTGTATCCTTCCCTGTTCGGTACGTAACATACTTCGGTTCGTAACATACTTACCCTTTCCTTTTTCAGCAATTTTTCTCGGACCTACAACAATATGAAGAGAAACTCAGGATTCTCAACGAGGCCGGCAACTTCCTGATAGAGACAGTGGAGGAACCGGTTGCCGCAGAGATCAAACAGACATTACTGATGCTTAACCGTCGGTACAAGGACCTGGTGGATCAGTATCAACACTTCAAGCAGGTGGAGGTGGTTGGCAAGGCTCGCAAAGAATATAATGACGGACTTCTTAGGCTAACTCAGTGGCTCAAAGGTGCCGAGGACCTGATAACTCAGGAGGTTCCGTGTAAACATTCACTGCTTCGACAGTACCTCAATGAACTTGATGTAAGTCATGGGTTAGCATGATGTAAGTCATGGGTTAGCATGATGTAAGTCATGGGTTAGCTTGATGTAAGTCATGGGTTAGCGTGATGTAAGTCATGGGTTAGCTTGATGTAAGTCATGGGTTAGCTTGAGTCATGGGTTAGCTTGATCTTAGTCATGGGTTAGATTGATGTAAGTCATAGGTTAGATTGATGTAAGTCATGGCTTAGCTTGTCATGGGTTAGCTTGATGTAAGTCATGGGTTAAATTGATGTATGTCATGGGTTAGCTTGATTTAAGTCATGGGTTAGCTTGAGTCATGGGTTAGCTTGATGTAAGTCATGGGTTAGCTTGGTCTAAGTCATGAGTTAGCTTGATGTAAGTCATGGGTTAGATTGGAGTAAGTCATGGGTTAGCTTGATTTAATTCATTGGTTAACTTGATGTAAGTCGTGGGTTACCTTGATGTAAGTCATGGGTTAACTTATCTGAGTCATGGGTTAGCTTGATGTAAGTCATGGGTTAGCTTGATGTAAGTCATGGATTAACTGGGTTACCTTGATAAAGAATCCTGAGAAGGTGTTTACCAATGTTATACCTCTTCTTTACGCCAGACATATGCTGCCCAGATACCGTCTATTTACCAATGTTATACCTCTTCTTTACACCGGACATATGCTGCCCAGATACCGTCTATTTACCAATGTTATACCTCTTCTTTACACCAGACGTATGCTGCCCAGATACCGTCTATTGAGAGTGACTTCAAGGTGACAACAAAGACAGCTCAGTCGCTCGTGAAAGAGAGCTCCCAGGATCTGGTCACAGAGATGCTGCAGTCTCTGAACATACAGAAGGAGGTGCTAGTCCGACTCAGGAAGGAAATTCCGGAGAAATCAAAGTACCTCAAGGCCGTGTTGCCGAATGTTGAATCTCTTGAGACAGGTTTACTAGATCTGAACACTTGGCTGGATAATGGCGAGACACTGCTGGCGTCACATAAACTGGATGGTACGCAGGAGGAGACAGAAGGCAGACTGGAGAGACATAAGGTATGGTTCCCGTTTCTGCAACAGAAATATTACAGAAAACATTGAAAACTATTTCAGCTTTTATTATCAAAGCGTAAAAGAACTCTTAGTTAGCTTTTATTGGGGGTACATCAGGCTTTGAGGCTAAATTTGTTAGCTAAGAACAATCGAGCATTAACAGTTTGCTATACTACAGCGCAATAATTAATGACTGTAAATTACAACACATCTTATTAGGTCATAGAGGCATCCTCTAGTTATAAATAGCTGTCATGTGCACATGAAGCGTGTGTTGCAATACATTACGATTGTTTTACTGAAAAGTTTAAAATAGCTAACCCTGGCACGTAACCATAGTTTGGCAAAACCTTCTTCGGGTCTTGTATTTTATAATTTCAGTGTAATTTCTGTTGGTGGTTTATGGCTCATTTAATTTATTTTTATCAGTTTAATACAGAAATAATGTATTCAAACAATTGTAAAAAAATAAATAATGCTAATCCTGATGTACCCACTTTAATAGGCATGTATATGTGATAAATGTATTATACTTACTCACCAGAACCTACCTTTTGTATTTGAAGTTTTGATTTTGTATATCGCTGCTATTATTTCATTGTCATAATTATATATAAAAAAAATTGAATTTATTTTCAGTCTTTTTTCTCGGAGATTACATACCAGAAGTCTATAGTCGAGAGTAAAAATAAAGTTCATCAAAAAATTAACACAACAAAACCAAAATTGCAAAACATCGATTTCTCAATAATTGATGTCCCGATGGAAGAAGTTAATCAAAGATTCCAGGTAACTTAGCTAGTACAGAGTGTGTCTTGAATGCTTCCTAGTAAATCAGGGTTGTTTAAAATGTTCAAGGGGGAGGTGGGGGCGTCCGTGGCCGAGTGGTTAGAGTCTCTGACTTGCAATCACTTGCCCCTCACCGCTGTAGGTTCGATCCCTCAGGGGCCTAGGAATCTTTATGTGAGGAAGCTATCCAGCTGGCTTGCGGAACGTCGGTGGTTCTACCCAGGTGCCCGCCCGTGCACGAAAATTGCCCGGAGGGGCACCTGGGGTCTTCCTCCACCAGTGGAAGCTGGAAAGTCGCCATATGACCTTAGCTGTTGGTGCAACTATAAAATCCAATTCAATTCAATTCAAGGGGGAGGTTTGGGAAATATAGAATTTTGGAAATGTGAATGGGTTTTACAAAATTCGTTGAAAGATATTTTGAACAACCCTTAAAAGATTAATGTTAATGTCTTGTCAAAGTATTTTATGATGTACCATAAGACAGAAAGCAACTTCTAATTTGCATCATGCATGAAATGATTAACTTGAACGATGCATGTAAAAAGTTCTTATGATGCATGGAAATATTTAATATTCAGTGAATGCAGGTAATATTGATTACAAATAACTTATCGTATCGTATCGTTCATGCTTTGTAGTTAATAATAGTAGCCACAGATGTCGGAATCCTCCGGATCGTCGTTTGCTATACATGAATTCATTCATGCCAGTTTTTGTTCATGACATAACACCATTCACTTGCTGTGTTTGATTCATTTTTCTAATTGATTGCTTGAACATAGAATAGATTTCTTAACACTACAATTTTACAGATAGAACATTTTCAATCTTAGCAGTACAGCTTTCAGCTTCTCTTGTTCACCAGTGAATGTAGTAAGTCACGTTGGTTTGGTGTGTATTGATAGTCATGAATTTTTAGAGAGAAACAAAACCCGAAACATTTCAGATATGTGTTACTAAAGCAAAGGATTGGGAGAAACAGTTAGACAACCTATCCCGCCTTTGGCGTGTCGTACACCAAAAGCAGCACACCCTCGAGGCCTGGCTCGACCAAGCCGAGGCCGTTATTCAGGACACTGAGGACGATTATGAAAGCCTCATACGCAAACATAAGTCCTTCTTTGTGCGTGTAGACGAGAAAATGTTGCAGGATTACCTGCGGGCTTGTCAGGACATTCTTATGGTGCTAGAGGAGGAGGATCGTCCTGCTCTGACTGAGTCGATGGAAAACATCCGTCAGCGCTGGGAGGTAAGCCCGCTACTGGTTTTCTTGTGCTCGCCTGATGAGCATCTGACTTACTTGACGCCCCTCCCTTTTTCTTTTTTTTTTAGCTTTTCTCTTTAGAAAGATAGCCTGAATATTGCCATTTGGAACAAAGCCTATTGTGTATGAATATTATGGGTTCATTAGTCAACACATCTCAGGGTTTACCTGCATTAAAAGTAAGCACTAAAATTATCATGTTCTGTCAAGTATTGTATAGATTTGGTTTATGCGCGCCAATTTTGGAGCTTGGATGTCGTCGGCGATGATATTTTATCAAGTTAGTCAGAGGTCAGGTGAGTGGTGCGTGACTTCTGATTGGATGCTATTTATAGCTTAGTTTTTCTATTGGCTAGCTCAAATCATACTCACAATGATGTCATTTAGCTCATTTTCATTCATTAGTGGATCAGTATATTGTTTTAGTCTTAAAAGGCTATTTATCATCTGGCACTTGTAAGCCGTTCCATAACCTCATTCATTATCACGCGCGTAATAGCATCAGATTACGTCATACAATATTCATAAAAAATATACGATGGAATTGTGTTTGTCAAAAGTACCGCTTCAGTTTAGTGAATAACTCTTACGTATTTTGTCATATGATAAAAATAATTGCATTCATGTTTTGTTACGAAAAAATGTGAAGCAAATTTAATAATACTATTTTATTTTACTCAATAAGGCTCGTAAAATATATAAATTATTCAGCTCATTAAAAAATAAAATGATAGGAAACAAAACGCTATTGTAAGATCTTTTATATAGGTCATATCAAAGCATGAAATGTTCAAATCGCATGTTCGTAATTCTTTTCTATAAAGTCAGAAAAAGTTAATATTTGTATTGTCTTCTGTGCTGCTAGATTTATAGAATGGTACTGTCTGCATGATGGGCACGCATGGACCAGTATGCCAGTGGAGTATAATCTGGGTCAAATATACACTTTTTATAGACATCAATAAATTTGGTAAACTTTTCATATTTATGTTTGGTCATGCATGTAGAGGTCTTGTTTAAAAAACTTTAGTAGGTAATCCCCTTTATTTATTAATCTGAAATATAATTTATGCCTTATACATGGGACAATCTTTCTCTACGCGGTCTGGCTAGGATAAAATACAGTATCCAAAATCCTGTTGATTAAAGCGTAACTCGGTAAATATACCAGTGGCAATAATTACTTTTATTTACTATGAAAGGACTTTCATCGACTTTGATTGCATAATGCTTCTTTTCCAAGGGTGCATGCATTAAGTGGTCCGAGTATTAACTTTCATACCCCATTTAACCCCTTCTCCGATAAACGAAAACGGGGTTGGCTGGGGTATGAAATAAAGTCTTAATTTAGGCTTAAAAAGTTTGCTTATTGTTAAAACATTTAATAGGTAATTTTAAACAGGTTATCACATTTTTTCAGAAAAAAATGTTTAAGTAATGGTGTCCGTGTTCAAAAACTCTTTGGAAGAGTTTATTCAATGGATAGGACATTCATAGACCAAGAAAACGCTGTTTCTCAGCCTGCCAATCATGAGGGTAGATTCATAGTAAAGTAAACGGTGTTATTGCCATTGGGGTGTCTGCAATTGCAGTCTTTTTTCAAGCATTATTTAGATACAAGACAATGGGCATCTTCATCAGCATCTACGTAAACATTTGCTTTTTGAATTTTGTTGTTGAATTTTAACAACTGATTTTCTGATGTGACGTGTTTCATTTGTTCTTTATTGTTATTTCTAAAGGATTTATTTTCATTGTTTTTAGCAGTAGTTCATATCATTCTCATATTGGATCATTCATCGATTTAACAGTCATGAAATGTTGTCGATTTCGGTAAAAATAAGTAAAAAATAAAGAGTATTTTCAACATTAACTGCATGCTTGTTTCTTGTTGTGCTATTGCTTTAATTCATAAACAGTGCAAACTGATTGATAAATAAATAGTGCAAACGGATTGATAAATAGTGCAAATTGATTGATAAATAGTTCAACCTGATTGATAAATAGTGCAACTAGATATGTTTACTTGTGTAATATTTCCAGTAATTAACGTTACTGTTGTCTTGCGTGTGTTATAGTAACAACATAGCACGCAATTTTTGTAGTCATTCCAAATTGTGTTTCACTTTTATATTAGAACAAAGTATTATTAGCAACACAATGTATGCTGCTTCTTTCACATTTTTGTTTAAAGCTTTGGCTAAGCTTTGATTTTAAAACATCTGAAGCATTTGTGAATAAGGAGAAAATATGTCTATTATTCAAATTTGAAGAAAAAAAAAGAAAATTAAAAAAGAAATGTCTGGCATTCTATCTGCTCGCTTGGTCACTTCATTCCCACATGTCCGATATCCAAATTACAGCAAATACAGGTGCTAGCCCCCATCAAACTGATCAAGCTCGAGTTCTGCGTCCAGGAGGAGAAATTCCTTAGCCTTATGGAGAACGCAGAGAAGACTATAAACCAGCAGCAACAGAAACTGCAGAGGAGAGAAAATGTCAAAGAAACTCTGCAGAAACACAAGGTATTGTAACATTTTCATTTATTTATACTTTGTGCTGAAGCCCCTATTAAATACTTTCATCTCAGCTGGCCTGGCCTCAAGACTAAAATAGTAACTCTGCAGAAACACAGGGTATTGCAACATATTCTTTTATATTTTGCTTATGACTGAAACCCCAATTAAATAGTTCTGTCTCAGCTGGCCTGGCCTTGAGACTTAAAGAGTAAAACTCTGCAGAAACACAGGGTATAGCAGCAGCAGGGCACTAGTCAGCTTATAGGGGAATGGGGCCAGGGCCCTCAGGAATTTTGCATTATTTTCATATCAAAGGGAAATTTCTAAGAAACAAATATTTAAGTAGCATAAAAAATGTACCATTCCAACTGGCAAAAAGCATGCTGTTTTCCTGTATTGGAGTTAATTTCTAACCAAAATAAAAAAATAAAAATAAAATAGTAACTCTGCAGAAACACAGGGTATTGCAACATATTCTTTTATATGTTGCTTATGACCAAAACCCCAGTTAATAGTTCTGTCTCAGCTGGCCTGGTTTGAGACTAAAATATTAAAACTCTGTAGAAATGCTAGCTATGGCAGCATATTCTTTTATATGTTGCTTAGGACTGCAACCCCAATTTAATAGTTCTGTCTCAGCTGGCCTGAACTTGAGACTGAAAGAGTAAAACTCTGCAGAAACACATGGTATTGCAGCACTGAGCATATTCTTGTATATGTTGCTGATGATTGAAACCCCAATTAAATAGAATTCAGCTCAACTGGCCTGGCCTGTAAGACCAACAAAGCTTATGCGATGGCAAGTTGACCTGTCGTTCAACGACTGCCTGAAAACTTCTCATTTTCATTTTCTATCAGATCATAATGTAACTTGAACAAAAATTGTGTATCCATAAGATCTCACAGTCCAGTTCTTGAACCGTCCTGATCCAACCCCTAGTAGCTGAGTTATGGGCCTTGGGTTGTCAGAAATAGCTTAATTTGGTTTGGTTTCCACAATAACAACTTTTAACTTTCATCCAATCTTTATGTAGTTCAGACAGGATTTGTTTATTTATAAGATCTTGGACAACAGTTTGAACTGGCAAATTTCTAATAAAACTGGCTGTGTTATGACTTGGATTATCAAAAATAGCTAAAGTTGTCAACACATATAAAATAAACTGTTCCTACTACTGAAACCCCAATTGAATAGTTTGTATGTATTACTGAAACCTCAATAAATAATTTGTATCTATGACTGAAACCCCCAATTGAAGAATTTAAGGATGTTTAGCCAGATTGTTTAGCAAATCCAGGTTTATAGTTTGGTGAGGTCTGTCTGTCTGTTCGTCTACGCAATATGACGTTTTGGTTGAAGTTTTTAGTTAAAGTTTTTGTATTAAAACAAATTGTCGAAAAGCTTTGCAACTTGGCACACATGTTCATTGTCATTACACAATGTTATATGACAAGAACCATAACTGTGTGACGTGTATTTTACTGGAATTAACTTCCCTTTTTAAATTAAAAATATTGAATTCACAATCCACCATTAGCACCACTGTTGGTGCTTCACTTATTTTTTATACATACATTATTTTTTCTTTGCAGCAAATGTTCCACCAAGGTGACTTTCAGAAGACTTGCGTAACTTGCCTAGAGACTATGGATACACTGTCGAAGGATCTGATTCTTCAAAACAAACGTGAGACAGGGCTCCGTGACCAGTACGAGATACACAGAGACAGATGGGCTAAACTCAAGGAGGCCATTGATGGAACATTGTTGTCACTTAAACAGTTGCCAGAGAGATGGAACGAGTATAACGCTAAGTAAGTAACAGCATTGTCATACATATAAATGTTCTGTAAACGACATTTTCACCAGCGACATGAACTAGGTTCTAGGGTAACTCGCCATTAAGTTGAACTTTCCCTGACTCGGACAGTTATTGATGCTTAAATATCTTTCTCAACTGGAAACTGTCAATAACCCCAATCTATTGATTTCTCCAGCTACCTTTATAGTCCGACTCAAGGGCAATTACATGTTCGACTTTGGGGCATGTCTAAATATTTCTGCCCTAAAGACGAACACTAAGTCAGGAGCCAATACCCAAACATTTTACACAAGCAGACATCTAAAATGTGTAATTTGTGTAAGGACATTTATATACATACATGAAGAAAAATAAGGACAATTTCTTTATTTGAGCTTATGGCAACATCGAAGCAATTTTTATGACCCACTACTGAAGTTGCAAAAAATGTCCGACTCAAGGGCGATTTTGGTGAGTGGGAAAAGTACGACGTAATCCCAGCAAAAACGCTGGTACCGCTAAACAGTTGGCATCGAATGATACATGAAACACTGAGGAAGAAACCAGATGGTTTCACCAAACAGGAGCATGAACATAAATAGACAGAGGTGCCAAGAACCAATAACCTGTCCGACTCAGGGGCGAGTTGAATAAAATTGGTACAAATTGAATAAAATTAATTCTGTTCTGGTATTAGCTGGTGGCCTTAATAGCAATAAACAGAAATATTGTTTAACAGCTCAACACATTATAGATTATTTAGCGCTGCCACAAAGAGAGTTGAAGGATACCTAGGAATCTTGGAACTTTCCCTACTCTTACTAACGAAAATATTTATGTGCTCAGAGGATAGATTGGGGTAAACGGATTGCCCGGTTTACGTCCCATCCAACGGACATGGCTAACAGAAAGTTTTTTGTCCAAGAACAATGACAAAACTCTGTTGTTGGTGATGCTTGAACCTAGGTCCTCCAGATTTCAAGCCCCTCATGCTATCCACTAGGCCACGCTATCCACAGGCCACTCTATCCACCAGGCCAAGGCACGCTATCCACCAGGCCAAGGCACGCTATCCACCAGGCCACGATATTCACCAGGCCACAATATTCACCAGGCCACGCTATCCACCAGGCCAATGCACACTATCCACCAGGCCACGCTATCCACCAGGCCACGCTATTCACCAGGCCATGCTATCCACCAGGCCACACTATGAACCAGGCCAAGCTATCCCTCAATAGCAGTTTGTATTGTGGTAATTTAGTTGTGATGGTCACTAATCCTTATTGTTTCAGACCTCAGTTGCATCATTTGTGATCATCTTTTCAGACTGGGAGAGTTCAGCAACTTTGTGGAGATCATAGAAGACCTACAGAAGAAATTGCAGAGAGAAGATCTCACAAGTGAAGAATACAAGGACCTTCAAGCTCAGTTTGCGGTATGTATGAAGCAGTAGCTATAAAAGTGTATGCCACGCCTGACTTTTGTTTCAATTAATGCTATACTAAGTTTTAATGGAAGACATTCCCTTTAAAACATATATCCATAATTCCTTGATTTAAGTGAAGAGATATTTCATCATATTTAAATTGGAAAAAGAGATATTATTGCAATAGCAGTCATCCGCACCACTGAGGGTATTTTGTATTAAGTTTTGCAGCTTGTTTTGTAACCCCAGTTCAACTCAGTTCAACTTGTTTTTAACCGATGTTAAATAAATGAAGTTTATAATAAAATGTGTTGAACTATTTATATGTCTCCAACAGAGAGCCATGAAGAACATGAACAAGTCTGCTGATGACGCACAATGGCTGAAAAACAACCTAGGAGAGCTTTTGCAGGACTCTGACGACTCCGATGCCCAGCGTGAGAAACGTCGTCTTGAGGAAATGATGGCCAGGTTTAACAATCTCCTACCCGGTATGGACAAAACCTCTGATAAATCTGCCATCTTCTCCAAGGCGTACGACTTCAGGGACTGTATCGGCAAGCGCTCCAGCTGGTTGGATGACGCCCAGAAACAAGTGATGGATCAGGCATTTATAGATGGACTAGAGGAAGCAAGGACTTGCCTTCATGAACACGAGGTTAGTATAAAAAAATAATTGGAAAATGTACTGAATACCAGATAGAGGCTTATCCGTTAGGAAGAGCTAAAAACAAATACTGCAGAAGAGACAGAGGCTCTGATCTGCTTGAGGTTTATTTCCATGATGTTCTTCAAAACTACAGTTAATAAAAAATGAATCTACCCCTAATCAAGATTTGATTGCATCATTAACACATATCCAGGATTGTTCTGTCTTTTTTCGTAGAAATGTCCTTTTTCTTCGGTCCTTCCTGTATCTCACTGATATGGACAAAACTGCATCAGTGTGTGTTTCTCTTATAGATATGAGATGTTGTGCAAGAAAGTTCAACTACTATTTTTCATTTCCTTAGAATAATTGTGAGTTTGCAAGGTCATTTATGCCCTACTGTACAGTTTTCACACTCTGGGGGATATTTATATACAAAAAATGCAAATAAAATTGTCAATTACACCCCAATCTATATCATGTTAAGATAAATTGATTTCCAATGCCTTCCAGAATCTGATGGCAAAGATAGACACTGAACGTACCTCCATCATGTCGGAGATTGAGGCTGGTAAGAAACTTCAGCGTGACAAGAACGCCCCATCATTCATTGCTAAAAACATACAGGATCTGGAGCGGAAACTCAAGGATACAAACGAGCTGGCTCAAGCTAAACATACAAAACTCAAGGTAAATATTATAACAAAATCAGTATGTGTATAAATCCTGTAATAGCGATACAACTGTTTCTTTCGTGCAAAATCTCATCATATTCGGTAAGCAGTTTGGTTTGTCATTAAAAAGACATCTTCTAGAAATGGAGATGTATTTATATAGGCTGTTCGGAGGTTGTTTACAGATTCGTTGTACTTCAAACTTAATTTGAATTCTAGTTTAGAAATTATGTTTAGATAAAAAAAAAGAAAAGATTATTGAATCGAAAAACATTTCTCTAGGTTTCACCATTCTGTTACTTTGATATACAATATTAAAATCAGTCAAGTGTATTCTGTAAAGTCTCATAAAATATAAAAAGCTTTGTATACAAAATTAACCTTTTGCTTTAACGTTACCTACCCACCACAAAAGGACCTACCCACAATTTTGTATTGCTATTTTTTGAGATCCATTTTTTTCCTCGTTTTTTTTTAAAGTTATATATGAAAAATCTGATCGAAAAAAAGAAATCAAATTACCAACCCATAATCTGACAGTTACTTTAGGATGGAATGTTGTTTTTTTTAAGCAAAATCAAAATCTGCAGATGTTTGATCCTTTGCTTTACTATATAACCTTCAGAACCATGCCCCATTGCTTCTTACATACTCCATTGGTTTTTCTAACAATTTGAACTTTTAACTGATACTTAATTTTAGAAATAGATATAGATGAGTGATTTTGCCACAATTATCTGGATTAAATGATTAATCACTTGATAACCATCCAACATAACCTCTAAGTGATTTAGTCCATCAATTATACCACTAAAGGTAACATACACAGTTTAGTATGGAGTAAATCATGATGGTGTCTCATTCTATAATTAATTATTGCAGCTGGTCATCTAGGAGTACTATTTTAAATTCTTTCAATTTCAATTATTCATAAAAAAAATGACGAAAATAACGAAAACAAAAATCACTGCACCATTGGATTTTTAAATTTTGTAGTATAAAATTGAGATTGGCCTGGCTTGTTAAAGTCGTTTATATTGTGTCTGTAGAGTTTGGATTCTCAAAATGTACGTAACTTATATATAATATACCTCGTCAGTTGGATTTAAAAACGGTGTACAGGATTCTGTACTGATACATTGATAATTAGTTATGGTTAACCTCATCCAATATGGATTATTGTTCATGGTGATGATCATATTTCCAGAACACGGTGAAGGACTGGGAGCGGTATGAAGGCGAGAAGACCACCATGATGCAGTATCTGAAGGAGGCGGAGGCAGAACTGGAGAAGCCTCCCGCCACCACCGGCCAGGATCTCGCCCAGAAAGACTTCTCCACGAAGAAGGTCAGTACCTGGGGTGTCAGTGTCTGAGCGTGAAACTTGGCATGTTTCAACACTATTGTTTATGTGTTCAGGTTAAAAATACTGCTCATCAATGTGTGTATGAATCCCACTTGCAATAGATTTTCATCTCATCCATCTTCCCTATCATGTTGCATGTCCCATTACAACATACCCTATGATGAAGAAGATAGGAAATACTTTGTACACTTATATCTACGTGTTATACGTTCTACATGTTATACACTTCTACATGTTATACACTTCTACATGTTATACACTTTGTACATGTTATACACTTTGTACATGTTATATACTTTGTACATGTTATATACTTTGTACATGTTATACACTTACTACATGTTATACACTTTGTACATTTATACACTTTGTACATTTTATACACTTTGTACATGTTTTATACACTTTATACATGTTTTCTACACTTTGTACATGTTATACACTTTATACATGTTATACACTTTGTACATGTTATATACTTTATACATGTTTTATACACTTTGTACATGTTATACACTTACTACATGTTATACACTTTGTACATTTATACACTTTGTACATGTTTTATACACTTTGTACATGTTTTATACACTTTGTACATACACTGTACATGTTTTATACACTTTGTACATGTTATATACTTTGTACATGTTATACACTTACTACATGTTATACACTTTGTACATGTTATATACTTTGTACATGTTTTATACACTTTGTACATGTTATACACTTCTACATGTTGTATACTTTGTACATATTAAACACTTACTACATGTTATACACTTTGTACATGTTTTCTACACTTTGTACATGTTATACACTTTGTACATGTTATATACTTTATACATGTTTTCTACACTTTGTACATGTTATACACTTACTACATGTTATACACTTTGTACATGTTATATACTTTATACATGTTTTATACACTTTGTACATGTTATACACTTACTACATGTTGTATACTTTGTACATATTAAACACTTACTACATGTTATACACTTTGTACATGTTATACACTTTGTACATGTTTTCTACACTTTGTACATGTTATACACTTTGTACATGTTATATACTTTGTACATGTTTTATACACTTTGTACATGTTATACACTTTGTAAATGTTATATACTTTGTAAATGTTATACGTTCTGTACTTGTTATACACTTTTTGCACATGTTATGTACACTTTATACATGATACACACTTTAGATATGTTATACACTCATTACATGTTATGCTGTGTACATGTTATACACAAGTGCATATTTGCAACATTTGTCATATACCTGTATACCTGTACGTTAATGTCATCTCGAGCTTGACATGTAATCTACGTTACCATGAAGGATACAAGTTTGAATATAACCTGTAACTTTGAGAGTTTATTAGTTCATGCTGAATTTCTTACATGTACTTCTTTATCCATTCTTTCATTCAGTGTTATATAGACATTTTTGTATTGTTAGGGGTTAATTTATAGATTTGTTATTGTTCTGATGCATTTTTTTTTTGGCGAGTTTCAGTAAATTTATCCTTTCTTCCGCTGTAGGATTTACAAAACAAGCTAAACAAACTGAAAGGCAGCCTGTCTGAGATGCAGAAACTCAACGCCATCCTCTGTGACGGCGCAAGTCGGCAACGACAGGGCCCACTGAAGGGTGAAATCTCCGATATTGACAAGAGACTTGATAATGTTTCTGTCCGCCTTAATGCCAAGCTAGCGGACCTGGAATCGACTATTGCCAAATGGACGGAGTACTACAAACGACTGACACACTTCTGTGACTGGCTCAATGAGAAAGAGGAGAAGCTGAACTCTGTGTATGAAGATAAAACAAGCACACCTGAGGGGCAATTGGATCAGGCTACGGTAAGAAAGTTTGCAATTCGAACTGTTTCATGTAGGTCATTTGTACATTTTCTTTAAAAAAAAGTACTAACTGTTAACGAATAATAAGAAATATAGATTAATACATAAATTGAAATTCTATTGTTTTCATATTGTTTGTTTTGTTAAATAATTTTGGAAGATGTTTTCTATGTTCATCCTTCTGTATGTGTAAAACCCCTTTGATCACAGGCAATATCATCTGAAGTAATTGAAAACCACATCACGCTAGAAAACCTTGAGAAGGACGCCAGAGGGCTATCTCAGAACTTCAGGTCCCGCGAAACTGCTGCCCTGAAATCCAAACTCTCTACAGTTCGCAGACAATGGGAGAGCCTGTGCTTGCGCGCCAAAGACCGCAGCTCGGCCTTGAACAATAGCGTGGCTCACTGGCAGATGTACCAGAACCTCGCCCAGGACCTGATGCCCTGGATCGTAAAGGCAGAGAAATACTGCGCTACTGAGTTGCCCAAGTGCTCCAGTATGGAGGAGGCCAAGGAGCTGTATGACCTTCATCAGGTACGGCCTTGTGAAAACAACAAACCGTAATCTTGACAAGTTTCTAATTGTCTTCCTGAGGGAAGTTTATAAATATATAGCAAAGTCTATTAAGACACATTTAATAAAATATTTTAGGCATAGCCCTTCATCATTTGGGTTAAACAAACTGTGTTTCTTCATATTTTGTGACGTCCCATTAGTTTTTCTGCATAATGTGTATTTGCGATCATTAATAATAATTTAAAAAATGTCAAAGCAAATCTATATTACTTATTTTTGTTTATATTGCGCTAATAATATATTTTAACATATTATAGAATAATGCGAAGCAAATTGAAAACTTGTATTAATATTACCCTTTATTGAAATGAATGCAAGCAGATTTAAAGTAAAAATGATACCGGATTAACCCTTAGCCCACCATGAATGTATAATGAACTGTCCTTTCTTCAAATTTAGACCTTTCCTTTTATTTTAAAAGCGGTGTTTTGGAGAAATGACTGATGAGCAGCCAGACATTGTAAACCCTGATTAGCCTGTGAGTTACACTCGCAGGCTGATCTGGGTTTACAATGGATGCAAAGGCTGTTGTAGTCGCCCTTAGCAGGCTAAGGGTTAATATATCAGGGTGTAAAAAATGCTTTTAAATTGTTGGTTATTGGCATTATCCCAACATCTCCTTCACTTTCCTTTTTGTGTCATATAACCTTTTAGAGTAAAAATCATTCTGAGTGGACCTAAGCTACCAATATATAAATATCACATTCATGAGAGGGTGATAGTAAGAATGTTCACCCTGAGGATATGATTATCGCCCGAAGCGAAGCCGAGGATGATAATCAATATCCGAAGGGCTAACATTCTGACTATCACCCTCTCATGAATGTGATATTTATTTTATTATACCGAAATCCGTTCGTGCCAAAATAAGGTTAATTTTCAGTACAGATTTCCCTTGCCGGATTTTTTTTCTGTTTTTTTATTTCAAAAACAACTTTTTTCAAAATATGTCTATGAAAGTTATAGCGTTGACTTGTAAATAACGTAACTAAGAAAATGAGTGGTAGTTTATTACAATCGGTAAAGTACTTTTGAAGTTATGATTAATTAAAAATAGCATTTCACCATACTGAGCCGATGACGTCACCGAAACAGTACGCACTCCAACGCGCATCAAAGCTGCGCATGCTATAATTTTTTACTATCACCCTGCGATTTACTATCACCCTGTACTATCACCCTCGCGTGAGATAGTAAGAAATTACACATTGTTGTCTATGGGGATTTGCATGGGCGTTTTATGTGAGGTATAATAATTTAATATACTGTTATTGCAAAATAAATCTAAAGTAATCTTTTCCAGGTAATATTTTTAGATAAATAAAAAATCCATTTAACCTGTCAGAATCATTAAAACCTGAGAATACTTTAATAACCAATACATGAAAACCCATTTGTATTACAGAACTTCTTACACGAATGTGAGACAAATCTTCCCATATTTGAGAAGATGTCAACCGAGGCTGGATTTATTCTCGATCAACCACAGATGCAGAAAGAGTTGGAAAGCCTTCAGCGTCGCTGGACCGATGTTGTCGGGGCGTCGGAGGAACGTAGTCACAGAGTGGACAAAATGCAGGGAGCGTGGGTTGCATATAATCAAGAAGCAAACAACATAGAAGAAATCCTGGAGAAGTTTGAAAACAGACTGGCTCAGGAGCCAAATGTTAATTCTACTGATCCCCAAGTTCTGGAACATGAACTGGCTCTGTGCAAGGTGAGATATATGAAACAGGAAGTGAAAAAATAAATTTCAGGGCTCAAATTTAAGCTGTTTTTCTGGCATTTTGCCAGTAATTTTTTCAAAATGCCAGTGAACTTTTGAAGCAATATTGTGCAAGTGTTTAACAGCCTTCTAGTTTAGAATATTGCTAAAAAGTATAACTATTTAGGCTTAATATAGTTTATAGGCATAAATGACCAGTCAAAATGATAAGAAAAAGAGCTATTGTTTATTGTTTGCTAGAGTTAGTTTTATCTTTATACGTTTACATTATTTTTAATTACTACTTCATTCTTTCATGATTCATCGATTTTTGCGCACAGTATGACCTATTTATGCGTCGACGTGCCATAAAACACCATTCATTCATTCATTATAATTTGCCAGTTCAGTTTTAATCAACTGGCAAAAAGCAGTTTTAATCAACTGGCAAAAAGACGCCAGTTGGAAAAAAATCTAAATTCATGCACTTTATAGTCTAATGCAATGATAGATGTAAAACTTGTTGATACATTTCGAATTTGAAGAATTCTATAAAAAATATGTATATAATACCTGCACTGTGGTAGCAAAAATATCACAGCCTTTTATTTTCTCTGGATTAAGCTGTATCATGTGAATAGGTTTTTTGTTTTATGATGTCATATTACGTAAGGGCTATACATTGCGTAAACCTCTCAATACAATGTCCAAAATAATATACCTATAGTTATTATGCCCTTAGGGTCCCTATCCCGCAATCAGCATGCATAGTTCACAACAGATGTATACTGTTTCTAAACCTACTGATGACCAGTTGTATACATAACTTGCGTTTTTTGAAAATCCGAACTCCATACATACTCCATACATACAAAAGTAAACAAATTTAACCAACCAACCCAAAATGGCAACGTTGAATTAAGAGGTAACCCACTCCTAATTAATTTTAAGCCGTATTGTATAAGGACTTATTGCAACTCATTACCAATTAATTACTATTTTTACAGACTCTTCAAGAGGAAATCCGCAGTCAGCAGCCCCATTTGAACACCTTGAATCGTCAGTTTGAGCAGGTGAAGCAACATGCCACGCCAGACGGCATACGTGACCTCAAGGATAAACAAGATGAGGTGAAGGCCAAGTGGGACAAAGTGACGTCTGAAGCCAGTGAGAGGCAGAACATGCTCAATGCCGCACTAAGACATAGGCAAGACTTCTTCAGCAAACTTAACGAGTTTGAAAAGTGGGTGAAGAAAGCCCAGAGGAAACTTGACGTATCAAACGAAATTTATTCCGACGAAGTTGTTGAAACGATACAAAAACTGAGAGCCTTAAAAAAAGAGTGTGATGAGAATGAACCAGCATATAATGCACTGTGTGAGGAATTTAAAGAGTTAGTCAGAAATTGTAGCGAGGATGAGGCAGCTATTCTCAGTGATAGGTTTGACAGGGTTAGGGGAGGCTATGCTAAGATTGACGATTTATTGAAAAATCGCGAAGAATTGTGCGAACAGTGGGATACTTATCAAAACAAAAACAGGGATGCTCAAGCTAAATTGAAGACATTACAGGCTAAGCTTGCCTCTCCCAACATAAAGGAGGATGAGGTTGCTCGAGTTAATGAAGAAGTTCTGGCACTGAGAAACAATATGGGAGAGTGGGCCGATCAGGCAGACACACTGGATGATCTCATGGCCACGTCACAATTGACTATAAAAGATCGTGCCACACAGAGAACATTACACTTTGGTTCGGAGTTACAGGCCTTTGATACTATGTGCGACTCGGTGCTGTTCAATTCCCGCCAAAAGCAGGAGCAGTTGGGAGAGTTGGCGCAGCTTTGGCAGGAGTTTGAGGCAAAGCAGGGAGATTTGCTGGAAAAACTCGGCGATATGGGAGAAAGGATAGGGACTGCATCAGTGGACCTGTCCACTCTACAGGGTGTCAAGGATCTTGTACATGAAATAGAGGTGAGGCATAGTCTACAGTTCTTATAAATTTACGTCTGTATTGAAGTCATTTATTTAATATTGAAAAGTATTGAAAACAATTATTTATCTTGTTGTCTTAATGAATAGTTCTTAGATAAAAGAGTTCTTAGATAAAAAAATAAAAAGAAAGGCAATAATAAAAAAATAAAAAGAAAGGCAGTAATTCTGATCTGTTGATTTCAGGGCTGTTACATTAAAGAATGATGGGGACCCCAGGAAGGCAATTTAATAAACATCTATGGGAGAACCCTATTTTCTGAAATTTGGTTCTTTAAATTCAGTTTTGCGTCTATGGGTGGGGGTGTTCAATTTCAAAAGTGTCTTCCTGATGTCCCATGTATGTTTTAATGAAATAACCGTTACGATAAATTTTATATGGATTTGTTTTCTTATTTCAGGATGTAAGGGATGATGTATTTGCCTGCAACCCTGAGTATGAACAGCTGCGTGAACTTGGACGTCAGATAATGCAGGCTGATCCATCCAAGAGTTCCGCGGTACAGGGTAGTCTATCCAAGGTCAATGAGTCATGGGACAGCGTCCAGGCACTGCTGGGAGACAAACTACAGTATTACACGTCTGTGGCCAATGCCTGGCAACAGTATAACGAACTCAAACAAGGAGTCGTACGAACCGTGGACGATGTCGCACCACTTGTAGAGTCCGATATCGCATATAAAACACAAGCTGAAGTAAAGAAAGCTCTTGATCAGCATAAGGTTAGTGAAATTTGATACAGAATAAGTCAGGCTCTTGTAGGTATGGAATAAGCAAACCAAACACAGTTTATTATATGTATTACTTATCAAATTAAAACTTGCCTTACAAATTCACAATATATGCCTCCATATTACATGTTAAAATAACAACACATATAACAATGAGCTTTTGACAGAGACATATAAGATACTATAAGGCAGTAGGTGTAAATCTAACAACAACATCTGCCTTTACCTGTCTTGTGACTTCAGTTTTATGTTTTAACAATCCAGTTAAATGTCATTTGAAACATACTTCACCATCTGACGTGATATTTTATAAAGTTTCACATTTTGGCTCTGTTGTGTTTTTATATTTTACACAAGTTTTGAAGCTAGTTCTTAGGTGAACAATGTACTGTATTATGTAGTTATCCAATCTACAATGGCAAAAAAACGCAAATACAAATATAGAAATTATAACTATAAGCTTCCATTTGTATACTACAGAATGCCGAGTTTGAGCTTCATGCCAACCAGTCCACACTGGATCAGATGAACAGTCGCGGCCTCCAGCTGCTGGAGGATCTGAAACACATTCCAAACTTCGACATCACCGTCTTGGAGCAGGACCTCGATGCCGTGAACCACCAGTGGGAGACGTCCAACTCCGTGATCGACGAACACAAACAGAATCTCGAGGCTCAGCTCATCTGCTGGGACCAGGTGCAGTCTGGGAAGGAGGAACTGCAGTCCTGGGTCAACTCCATAGTTACCAAGCTGGACGACAGTCTGCAGCATTTTGACGACGCCGTCACCGTGGAGTCGTGCCTTATGAAATTCAAGGTGAGAGAGAGTATCCATGTTTTATTTGTCAGCAGAAGATGAAACATCCATTTTCATGGTGGGCCGAATGTGTTGCTCTTGTCTGTCCATTCTCACTGGACTACTCACTGGACTACTCATCCTAAACTTCTCAACAGATTTCACGATGCTTGGTAGAAAGTATCAGTATGAAGTCTAGTTGAGCATATCTTGCACTGTTACGGTCTATTGACTTTCAGTGTGGTTATGGCCTTATTTAACCTTTAACCTCCTACATATATATAATGGACTGTTCTTTCTTTGAATTACCGGTAAGACCATTCCACTTATGTGAAAAAGGGTGTTTTGTGGGAAATGACTGATCAGCAGCCATACATTGTAAACTGGGTTTACAATGGATGCAAAGGCTATTATAGTCGTTCTTAGCGGGTTAAGGGTAACGCTGATATCTAACAGTTGGTGTCCACAGCCACATTTTTAGTTTGTATATGAAACACAAAACAAGTTGATGACAACAGAGTATGTATTTTACAAATGAGTACATGTAAATATTGAATAATTCATATGGAAGTGGTTATTTAATTGTTGTTTAAAGATGCAAATGTGTTAACCTTGCAGGAAGAGGCTCCATATTTCCAAGAAGTCCTCAACGATATAACCCAGAAAATTAATGATCTCAAAGAAATGAACAAAGACGAAGACATTCCACAGCTAGTAGCTGAACAGAAAGAGATACAGGAACAGTTTGACAAGGCTACACGCCTGGCCAATCAACTGGAAGGTGTGATGGCCAACTTTACTGATGAGAGAGAAAACCTACAGAAGGAGCTAGAGGATGAGACAGAATGGTTGAACGCAATAAAGGACAAACTCTCAAAATGTGACGATGTCTCAGGAACGGATGATGATATTGTTGACAGATTACAGAACTGCAAGGTAAATTCATACGAGTTGATCTTTGAAATAAAATATTATTTTGTGGAAAAAAAAAATCTCTATCAACTTGCATAAATGGTGCCTTCAACTTGTCAGACATTTGATTGTATAAAAGTTCTTAACAATAGTCATGGTACATCAGCCTCGTCTTGTTGGATGGGAATGTAAACCATGTGGTCTTGTGTATCAAAGTCTATCCTACGAGCATGTTAAAGAACCATTAAAGAACCATTAAAGAACCATTTTGAATCTATTCATTAGTTAGAGTGGGGCATGTTTCCAGATTCCTATGTATCCTTCTTCTCTCCTTGAAGCAGCTTTCAGTAATCTATAATGTGTTGATGAGCTGTTAAACAACATTTCAAACAACATTCAGTTCCCATCATAAATGAAATGCTGATGTAAACTTTACTGTTCATTACCAGGATCTGGAAGCAGAGATGGAAAAGCACAAGAAGAAGATTGCTGCCCTGCTGGATAAGACTAGCGCCATGCAGGCTCGCTTCCCGTCAGCGGAGACCGCCAACCTTGCAAAGGATGCTGTGGTTCTTAACAAGAAGTTTGAGGCTGTGCTAAACCGTGGAGACAAGATCGAGGATATGCTCCAGGGAACGCTAGAGCAACACTGCCTAGACGCCCAGCAACAACAACAACGATGGCTCAATGCTGCACGTGAAAAGGTGGCCTGGTGTGGTGACATTGCTGGTGATAGATACAGCGTGGAGGCCAAACTGGCAACAATAAAGGTAAGCTCATTTTCAGGACTTTACATTATAATATTTTTTCAATTTTAATGTTGGCATAACTATTTTATAGGTATTTTGTTAAAGTACGTGTATTGGAAAGACAGGTGTCACTTGGAATGCTTTTCTTCAAACTTGTGAAAGTAGTCACATGCTACGGTGTTTTTTATAACATGACTTTTTATCTTGATCACATGAACCTGGCATCTCCTGTCTCCTCTGCAGGACTTGATGAACAGTGCGGAAGAGGGAGAACAAAAGAAGAAGCTTGCTGCAGAAAAGATTGACGCCCTTAAAGCCGTACTGCCCAAACAGAAACAGGCTGAGCTGGAGAAGCAGAAACAACAGGCCGAGGCAGAGTGGCAACAACTGGTCAAGTCCATGCAGAATACACAGTGAGTTCTATCGAAAGGTCATATGACCATGATCACATAAGATTATAAGAAAACATTATTAGTTACCACGCGGGAAAATAATTCTTGCATATCAGATAAGATTATCCTCATTTTACTTGTCTCAGAGTGCTGTATGGCCTGATCTTGGTAGTTAAAAAAATGAAAACAAGCATGCAAAATGTTAGTAGTTGGTAACGTTAACGTACACAATGTCATTGGAATGCAAGAAAAGAATCAGTCCTGGTATTTGGCAGAGCGTCTGTTCCAATACAAACAGATATATCTCATGTTGGAATTCCCGATCTTCACCAGATGCCCTTGAAAGATTCTTGTAATCTCATCTGAGGGATCAGAAAGTTTTCTGTGTTGTAATGCATCAGCTAAATTATTTGCTATTAACATATTTTTCCTCTCTCCCACAGAGACAAGCTGGAGTCGTCCATAGATCAGTGGCAGGCGTATGACAAGGAGTATGACAACTTATCACAATGGCTCAAGGATACGGAGTCCCGTGTCCGCAATGAATCCAACCTCAAACCGGACCTTCCCAGTAAAGTGGAACAATATGAACAGTTTAAGGTATACAAGTGTCTTTGTCAGCGATTGGTTAATATCAAAATGGTTTGGAGAGGGTGATGTAAAGTTTTATCCAATGAAAATTGCAGTTGTTGAAATAACACTTCAAGTGTAATATTGTATGTTAAGAATTATGTCTGCTTATTTGTAATAGTCTTGATATTGCAATTAAAAAAGAAAAGGAAATAATCATAATAATTTTACATAAATCTTTCGGTTTATTAAGTTTATACCTTTATCTTCAGTGCTATCCTGGAATAAGAAATAAAAACTTGAAATGTATTTGAATTAGTCAATACACACAATCATGACTTTGATTATGACATAAGCTGAGTATTTTACAACACCCATTTAAGCCGTAAAATATGCCAGCATTGTAAGACTGTGCAATTCCTTTTCCTCTTCATGTACCGTCGTTACTACTTGTGCAGCTCTGTCAGTATGAATTATCGTTCACTCGTATCTTTATTTAGGCGCTGGAGAACGATGTGCTGTCTCACCAGCGTGACTTTGAGTCTGTGAAGGACTCAGCCTCGGACATCAGTCGGTCTACAGGAGATGGTCGTACTGCCTCGTACGCTGGACAACTTCTGTCTCGATATCAGACGCTCGCCGCCTCTGTACAGGTATACCTTTACTTACTTACTGAATATTCATGTACAGCTTTGTTGGTACTGTGTCAGTAAACTTATTCCTGGATTTTTTGACTGGAGACGCTTTGGAAAAGTGGTAGTGTAATTGTTTTCAAAATTATGTACAAAATGAAATATAGATTTATAAAGCATCGCAGTTTTTAGCTCTACTGATCAGAGATCAGCAGAGCTTATGCCGTGGTGCGGCGTCCGTCGTCCGTCCGTCTGTCCGTCTGTCCGTAAACTTTTATTTGTAGCGACAACTCCTCTGAAACTACTGGATGGATATTCATGAAACTTTACAGAAATGTTGCCCATAAAGTCTAGTTGATCCTAGCAAAAATTCATGTTGATGTGAAATCCAAGATAGCTGCCAAAGCTAAAAATAGAGTTTTAAAATACAAGTTTGTAGCGACTACTTCTTGAAAACTATAAGTGATATTGATATGGGACTTTTTCTAAAATGATCAGCATGACATGATGTTGATCCTTGTCAAAAATCGTTTTGATTCAACTTTAAACATGGCTGCCAGCAGTGCCAGCAGCCATCTTTGTTTACATGGAGTTATATAGTAAAAACTTGTAGCGACTACTCCTCTGAAACTACTTGGCGGATTGTCATGAAACTTTACAGGAATGTTGCTCTTGATGTCTAATTGATCCTAGCAAAATTTCAGATCTGCCAGAAATTCAAGATGGCCATCACAGCTAAAAATAGATTTTTAAAAAATAAGTTTGTAGCAACTACTTCTTGAAAACTATAAGTGATATTGATATGGGACTTTTTCTAAAATGATCAGCATGACATGATGTTGATCCTTGTTGAAAATTATTTTCGAAATATGGCTGCCAGTGGCCCTCTTTGGTTACATAGAGTTATATAGTAAAAACTTGTAGCGACTACTCCTCTGAAACGGATGGCCGCCACAGCTAAAAATAGATTTAAAATAAATAAGTTTGTAGCGACTACTTCTTCAATACTATAAGAGATATTGATATGGGACTTTTTCTAAAATGATCAGTATGACATGATGTTGGTCCTTGTCGAAAATCGTTTTGATTTGACGTTAAACATGGCTGTCAGCGGCCATCTTTGTTTACATAGAGTTATATAATGAAAACTTGTAGCGACTACTCCTCTGAAACTACTTGACGGATTTTCATGAAACTTCACAGGAATGTTGCTCTTAATGTCTAATTGATCCTAGCAAAATTTCAGGTCGGCCGGAAATTCAAGATGGCCACCACGGTTAAAAATAGATTTTCAAAAAACAAGTCTGTAGCGACTACTTCCTGAAATCAAAATCAATCAGTAGAGCTTCAAGGTCATTGACCTCTTGTTAAAGAATGAATTATTTATAATGGTAAATCTTGTCTTTGCATATTTATCAATATATTTAGCACATTGTTGCGCATTAGCCTTATATTCGAGTAGATGGGTAGCCCAGTTGGTAGCGTTCTCATATTTTATCGATGCAACCCCGACTCAGTTCCTCCTCTCGGTGATGTGAGAGGGTATGATGGTCCCCACTTTGACATGACATGTGCGGTTAACCCCTGTTCTCTGATTTCCTCTCACTTAAAGACCATGCTAATGCCAGAGATGCCAACCACTACGATTTGTCCGTATTTTATACGAATTTCTATTCCATATACCCCACTACGACCAGTTTGCCTGCAACTACGAATTTCGTTGTGATCGTGAAAAAAACAAACAAAAAAACTGACTGAATTAGGAAATGTTCTACGACTAACATAATTGAAACCATGAGAACTAATAACTCTTAAATGTACATACACTCTAGTATAAATACTGATCACTGATTGTCAGTGAGATGACATTTCAGTCAATTGTTATAAAACAGTAGAACGACTACTCTAGTAATTTTACAGATTGCCAGAGTGATGTGACATTTCATGTTGTGTTTCAGTGTAACATGATTAAAAATATCTTGACTTTTCATCATATATCAGTGTCATTTTTGGCCATAGAATGCAGGAGATTGCATCTCAGAATCAAACATTTTCTCGGTGGGGGGGGGGGGGGGGGGGGGGGGGGGGGCATGCCCCCGAACACCCTTAGCACCTCGGGTCTGCAGATTTAACAACCAATGACTACAGATTGCATCCAAACAGTGTTGGCATCTCTGTAATGCTGTCATCCGTGTGATTTTGAGTGATTGTATAAACTATGTAGCTTGTTTCTGTATGTAAAATAAAGTCGATACCATTTTATATTTGAAATCCTACAAATGATGGTTACATTTCTCAGGAGCAAGTTGAGCGATGTGAGCAGAACATCAATGAACACGAGGGGTACATGAAAAAGTACAAGGAGAGTATAGACTGGATACAGGAACAACAACAGGACCTTGATGACTGCTCCGACATGCCCACAGATAACGAGGCTCTCGAAGCTAAACTCAACATGATTCAGGTATGTAGCAGACGCAATACGAGATTTCAGTTATTATTGCATTTTTAGCTCTACTGATCAGAGATCAGCAGAGCTTATGCCGTGGTGCGGTGTCCGTCGTCCGGCCGGCCGTCTGTCCGTCCGTCCGTTAACTTTTTTTTTGTAGCGACTACTCCTCTGAAACTACTGAATGGATTTTCATGAAACTTTACAGAAATGTTGCCCATGAAGTCTAGTTGATCCTAGCAAAAATTCATGTAGATGTGAAATCCAAATCTAAAAATAGGTTTTTAAAAAACAAGTTTGTAGCGACTACTTCTTGAAAACTCTAAGGGATATTGCTATGGGACTTTTTCTAAAATGATCAGCATGACATGATGTTGGTCCTTGTCGAAAATCGTTTTGATTCAACGTTAAACATAGCTGCCAGCGGCCATCTTTGTTTACATAGAGTTATATAATGAAAACTTGTAGCGACTACTCCTCTGAAACTACTTGACGGATTTTCATGAACTTCACAGGAATGTTGCTCTTGATGTCTAATTGATCCTAGCAAAATTTCAGGTCGGCCGGAAATTCAAGATGGCCGCCACGGCTAAAAATAGATTTTTAAAAAATAAGTTTGTAGCGACTACTTCTTGAAAACTATTAGAGATATTGATATGGGACTTTTTCTAAAATGATCAGCATGACATGATGTTGGTCCTTGTCGAAAATCATTTTGATTCTACGTTAAACATGGCTGCCAGCGGCCATCTTTGTTTACATAGAGTTATATAATGAAAACTTGTAGCGACTACTCCTCTGAAACTACTTGACGAATTTTCATGAAACTTCACAGGAATGTTGCTCTTGTTGTCTTATTGATCCTAGCAAAATTTCAGGTCGGCCGGAAATTCAAGATGGCCGCCACGGCTAAAAATAGATTTTTAAAAAATAAGTTTGTAGCGACTACTTCTTGAAAACTATAAGAGATATTGATATGGGACTTTTTCTAAAATGATCAGCATGACATGATGGTTATCCGAGTCGAACATTATTTTGATTCGACGTTAAACATGGCTGCCAGTGGCCATCTTTGTTTACATAGAGTTATATATTGAAAACTTGTAGCGACTACTCGTCTGAAACTACTTGACGGATTTTCATGAAACTTCACAGGAATGTTTCTCTTGATGTCTAATTGATCCTAGCAAAATTTCAGATCGGCCAGAAATTCAAGATGGCCGCCACAGCTAAAAATAGATTTAAAAAAAATAAGTTTGTAGCGACTACTTCTTGAAAACTATAAGTGATATTGATATGGGACTTTTTCTAAAATTATCAACATGACATGATGGTTATCCGAGTCGAACATTATTTTGATTCAATGTTAAACATGGCTGTCAGCGGCCATCTTTGTTTACATAGAGTTATATAATGAAAACTTGTAGCGACTACTCCTCTGAAACTACTTGACGGATTTTCATGAAACTTCACAGGAATGTTGCTCTTGATGTCTAATTGATCCTAGCAAAATTTCAGGTCGGCCGGAAATTCAAGATGGCCACCACTGCTAAAAATAGATTTTCAAAAAACAAGTTTGTAGCGACTTCTTCCTGAAAACAAAATCAATCAGTAGAGCTTCAAGGTCATTGACCTCTTGTTGGTTGAATTTGTCCTGTAACGTGATGTATGTCACCACTTACCAGAGTGATGTTCACTCTATCTTTAAAAAAGTGATGTTCACTCTATCTTTAAAAAAGTGAAAAGTCAAATGAACATAAAACTATTGACAACCTCCTATAACTCGAAAGTTTTTCACTTATCTTGATTAAATAGATAAGCTTTTTAAACAGATAAATCAGAAGTTTTTTTTTTACTTGTTTTTGTAACACAAGTACTGATTATCTGAATGGCGATTGACGATATATTTATTGTGCTTTGTTGTCAGAAGAGAGAAATACAGTTTCACCCTTCAGCTAGTCGTATACATTTTTATCTACATTTTAAATGCTTTTCAGGCTTTGACAGCTGCTACTGATGAAGGACTCGGGAGGTTTAACACAGCCCTAGAGTCCGGAGAGAAACTTTACCCGAACACGTCCAACGAGGGTCGCGAGGCTATCCGCCGTGAGCTGAGGCTGCTACGTGACCACTGGGAGACCTACAACGACAACCTGAACGAGACCCAGAGGAAACTGGAGGGAAGCCGTATGCAGTGGTCATCATTTGATGAGAACTTTGAACAGTTGGAAAAATGGGTCGCAGACTCAACTCAACAGTTAGGAAATGAAGCAGATCTGAAAAATACTCTACAAGAGAAGAAAGCATCCCTGCAACATTATAGGGTAAGTTGATATGTACAAGCTAAAATATTTACAGCATTTTATGTACGAGGTAAAGAGTATGGGACACAACTGTACAAATTATTTCAATAACAATTAACAGTAGTTGTCGGAATATATTACAAAATGGAATTAATTTGATTCAAGCATCTGATACAGAGACAGAAGTTGTCAAGCGTATGAGGCAGGGCCTAAATTTCCAACATTACATGTATGTCGTAACTTATTTAAAAATTCGCCTAACTTCACCTAATATAAGAAAACCAATTAACATAAAATTTTAGACTAAATAATGTTAATTGCTGTTCTAGCTAAAAAAAGTATCTAAAATCTCGCAATTTGTATTGCAGACTCGGTGCCAGGATGTGTTGTCACACCAGACGATGATTGACAGTATCGGAGATAAGGGCAGTGCTCTGGCCTCGACCAAGGCGAAGAGCAAACTGAACCAGCTCAACGCTAAATATAATGCCCTCTGTCAGGCTGCTCAGGTGAGAACAGGTCTTTATATGAAAAACAGTTGGAAAGTGAGTGGAGGAGTAGCGAGTGATGGAGAGGTGCATGAGGTAGTAGCAAATGAGGGAGCAGTGCGAGAGAGGGAGTAGTGAGTGAGGGAGTAGCAAGTGATGGTGATGTAATTGAGAGTAGTGTGGGAGAAGTGAGAGAGAGGGAGTAGTGAGTGAGGGAGTAGCAAGTGATGGTGATGTAATTGAGAGTAGTGTGGGAGAAGTGAGAGAGTAGTGAATGAGGCAGAAGTGAGTGAGAGTAGTTTAGCAAGGGAGAAGTGAGTGAGGGATGTTATAAGTCGAAGAGTAGTGAGTGAGAGAGTTTTTTTAACTGTTTATGAAACATATTAAATTTAATTGTATATTTTAATTGACTTCAACCATTATTCCGTAGGCTCAAGTAAAGAAGGCAGAGAATGAGGTTGACCAACACCAGGCATTACAAGACTCATATCAGCAATGTAGAGACTGGATGACCGCCACTAAGGACAAACTGGTCGTGTGTGCCGAGGCTAGTGGAGACAGACAGGCCCTACAGAACAGGCTCGATAAAGTCCAGGTATGGCATACAGTAAAGATAACCGTTTAGGAGTTCATGATAATTATTTGCTATGGTTTAGGATGATAACAAAAGCAATTGGATTGTTGATACAAATACATATTTCAATTGGTTAATATTCTTTATAGATGTCAATCTTAAAAAATAAAATGTTTTTTGATTTGTTTGTATGGTGTTTTACGTCATTTTCAACACGTAATTATCACGGTCGATTTTTTGTGGTGGAGGCAGACCACCCACTTTTCCTGGGTAGAACCAGTACTGTACACCTCCCACCATCCGTAAGAATCGAAATGTTTTTTGAAGAAAAAAATAATAAAAGATTGTTCCATGTTATTTGAAGAAAAAAATTGTTCCTGAGGAAAACCAAGGGGTCAGATTTTACATATCATTGTATTCAGCTGATAGTATTATACATTTTCAGGATCTTGTGAAGTCCATGAAAGAAGGGGAAGCCAAGGTAAAGGCAGCAAAGGTCCAGGGTGAGAAAACCATACCCCAAACGGGACCCCAAGGTCAGACTACCATCCGCCGTGACCTCGACGCCCTATCCCAGGACTGGGAGGCTCTAGCCACGCGCATGACCGATACACAGGAGAACCTCGTCCAATCACTGCAATCTCTCACTGCCTACGATGGATCATGCGATCAACTCAACAAGTGGTTGCGGGATTGCGAGACGGAGACAAAGGACATAGAACTTAAGCGAACGCTGGGCGACAAGCAGGGACAGGTGGAGAAGCTGAAGAAGCTACAACAGGAAGTGCTTGGTCGGCAGCGACATTTTGATGAGTTGCAGGACATGGTGTCAAACATGCAAGGCGCCGACTCCAGGCTCGTCAACTATAGTGCACAACTCAACTCCAGATATGAGACACTCAAAACTAATCTAAAGGTAAGTCGCATGATTTGTTAGTGTAAATATTTTTGAATATGATATATGAGCTAGTAATTTTTAGAACAAATATTTAGAAAAAAGAAGCAATTGATTTTTAAGCGGCTCATCATTACATTATAGGTTATTTAGAGCCTCCCCAAATAGAGGGGAAGGATACATAGGAATCTGGAAACCTGCCCTACTCTTGCTATCGAAAGAATCCTACGGTTCTTTATCGTGCTCAAAATCTGATACACAGAAACGCCTGGTTTACATCCCCATACGATGGTCTATTACTCAGTGGCACTGGTAAGGTTTGAACCAGGGTTCTCTGGTTTCACGTCCAGTATGCTATTCACCGGGCCACACCAGCAGTCTCATTATTGAGTACCAGCAATCAGTTTCTGCTTATTTAATACTGGACTTAACGCTGTTTCACTGCTCATTAATAGCGGGAAATAACAGACCCCAGATTTGTACCACCTTATTTTATAAATTCGATCACTATATTTGCTATATTTCTTCCTCAGGACCTGATCAATCGCTGGCAGGACTATGTAATGGAACACCAGGGTTACTCGACCAACTACAGTGAATGTGTAGAGTGGGTCGACACCCTGAAACGTCGTCTTGAGGTGTGTGCCGACATGGCTGGCGATAAACAAGATGTCGACGACAGACTGATCAAACTGCAGGAACTACTGGCAGAGAAGGAACAGGGTGCAGCAAAGATTCACGTCACCGTGGAGAGCGGAGAGAAACTGTACCCAAGTACAGCAGCAGAAGGTCGTGAGATTATCAGGCAGGAGCTAAGGTGAGGACAAGTTTGAAATACAGTATATATCCTGGTATTCATTTATACATTTATCAAAATTATACCAGCTTCATTCACTGCCATATTTTGGCTTTATTTTCATAATAACATGCAGTTTTGCTCCATTATTTTATTGCTGCATGAATATACTAACAACTAAGCATTTACTTTGATTGCATTTAGAAAGAATGTTTCTTTTTTGAAGTATTGGCCATGATTAGTATAAGCATGGATATTTTTCAGATCAGATTGTGTTTATGGCCAAATAGTAAAAATTTACAAATTACATATTTTCAGATTGTTTTCAGGTGTTGTTCACAAAAGATGTTTTTTCCTTCTGAAATAATGAGCTGTAACAATCTATAACTTAACTATTTCATATCTCCTCCAAACTAGGTCTCTGCGTGACCAATGGGAGCTGGTGTGTGATCAGCTGTCAGAAACGCAGCGTAAGTTGGAGTCGTGTCTGATCCAGTGGTCGTCGTACGACGAGAACTACGAGCAACTCCAGAAATGGCTTCTGGATACAGAGGTACAACTGAAGGAAGACACAGACATGAAGGCCACTCTGCCCGACAAGAAGGCTCAATTACAAAATCACAGGGTACGTTGTCATTCCCGTATCAATATCACTTGTTTTATTCTTTATCATCTAAATTGTACCGTTAATCAAAAACGCTCAGCTTCCAAATGTCTCTAATAACACACAAACGCTGTTTCTGAATACAATAAAAAATAAAAGTTTATTTATCCAAAGTGCCGTATTTGCAAGACTTTTTCAAGATGCATTTTCTAGTGATCTCTCAATATGTTTAGCATTGTGTTTGCAACTTATTTAACGTCATGTTTCATTTCTTCTAATTACCGCGAGTTGAGTTATTCTAGATCCCTTTTATTTGTAGATATAGATTTGACTATAAGACCCAGTTTTATTGAAACTGTTATGAGAGGTAATGTGAAAAATGCAATGCATGTTGGTTTTACAGTATAGAGATGAATATTTGTTTACAGGTACTTCATCAGGACATTATGTCACGTCAACACGTTGTTGACAATCTGACGGAGAAAGCCCACACCTTATCTCAGTCGTCCCACGGTTCCAAGGTGAACAAGTTTGTGGACGAGGCCCACAAGAAGTACGACAAACTGTGTGGTCAGTCCAAACAGATGTTGGAGAAGTTTGAGGTGGCGGTGAAGGACCACCAGCAGTACCAGGACGCGTACCAGGACTGCCAGGATTGGCTGAACTCGTCACGTGACAAGGTTGAGGCGTGCGCTGACACGTCAGGTGACAGGGTCTCCATACAGAATAAGCTGGAGAGACTCAAGGTACAGTGGGATAGTGAATTCACTCGGAGATTAGAATTTATGAAAAAATATGTCAAACTTAGAAAAACTCAGCTTTGAAATTAATCCTAAAAACACCAAAAAAATGTAGTTACAATAGTGGTGCGCTAAACCCTCGACTTGTCCTCTTCAAGTTGAAGAAGTTGAATTGAATTTGGTTTTTTGCAGTGCACCAACACAAAAAGGTTATATGGTGCCAACAGTAATCAACATTTCGGGCTCACTCTCTGTTAACATCTAAATAAAAAATATGTAGAATGGGTCGAAAACTTTCACACCCGCAGAACCGCAGGGTTGCTGCAAATTCTCTTGTAAACACTCCCTTTTTTGCTGGAGTCGTGATCCTTGTTTTCTGCCACCACTCAAGTAATGCCTGGAACAATACAGGAATCGCAATGAAGACCTTTAATGAACATGACAAAAATGACAATGAACATGAATACGGTGGGGATTTATCCCTCTCTCGAGGGCTGGCGTGGCGCAGACTGTAGCGCGGCGGATTTGTAACCGGAGGCCCCGGGTTCAATCCTCCGTGGTGCCACTGAGTTCCGTCGGTGTGTTCTTGGGCAAGACACTTTTCCTTAGCCTCGTCCGTCGGATGGGGACGTAAACCGGGCGGTCCCGTGTATCGGTCTATCAACCGAGCACGTTAAAGAACCATAGGAATCTATTCGATAATAAGAGTAGGGCAGGTTCCCGGATTCCTATGTATCCTTCCCCTCTCTCTGGGGCGGCTCTAAATAACCTGTACTGTGTTGATGAGCTGTTAAACAACATTCAATTCAATTCAATTATCCCTCTCTCTGGATGAGAAGTGGCCCTAATCTTACACGGGAAGCACACTGGGCTTGTACTCTTCAAAGATTGATTCAAGATTAAAAAATAGTTCTTAATACTTCATTTGAATTTTACAGTTGTTGTTTCTTTAAAACCGTTTTTAAAGTGTAATACTATACTCCCACAATAATGTGGAAACCCTTATTCGTAGATCATTATTTATGAACAAATATGCCAAACATTTACTCCAGAGAGATGGGAAAAACACTAGATCTCTTCAAAGAAAGTATGTTTGGAATATTTCAGTTAAATGCTTTCCGGTTGTTGTTCGTTCATAAAATCTTTCCTAACCTTGTAATCATTATCGTACAGGAGTTTGCCAGTCATGTGGGAGATGGTGAGAAGAAGTTGAAACTAACTCAGGAATTATGTCAGAAAACGTCCAAGAACTCGTCCATGCCCGGGAATGAGGTGCTGCGTAGAGAGATGGATCATCTCCAATCAGAATGGCAGGACTATATCTCTAGGATACAGCAGGCTCAGGAAGATCTGGATCACGCCCGTCTGCAGTGGGGTGACTTTGAGACCAAGTTTGATTCGTGCTCGCAGTGGCTCAAAAACATGGAGCAACAGGTGAAGAATTACGAGCTGAAGTCCACACTACCGGAGAAGAAGGTGCAAGTGGATAAATTCAAGGTCAGTAAATTCCATCAATGAATAATAGATAACAGGTGATCAGTTGTTCAGTCCTTTAACCCTTAGCCGGCTATGAATGGACTGTCCTTTCTTTAAATTTAGTCCATTCCATTTATGTTACAAAGGGGGTGTTTTGGAGAAATGACTGTGAGTTACTCGCAGGCTGTTTTGGGTTTGCAGTGGACGCAAAGGCTATTGTAGTCGCCCTTAGCAGGCTAAGGATTAAACTCCTCAAATATGGTTTCTGCTGTCTGTTTTGTATAAAATGAACAAATAAATATTGTCTATGATAGCATGTTCTAATGCATCAGTTGATGGCCAATTCTTACAACTAGTGACATTTCAGATATGATGGCTAAGTTCTGTTTTGTCTTAAACAACCTTCTGCTTGAGTATTGTTACAGTTCTGCATAATGAAGTCAAACTCACTCACCTCTATTAAGAGACCACCTGTTTTAAGAGACGAAATAGAAAGTTTGAATATATAGGCAATCCGGTCTGAGAGATCACCTGCATTAAAAAACAAACATTTCAGTTCCCAGGTCATCTTTTAATTTGAAATTCACCAGAATTATGAGAGCACCTGTTTTAAGAGACCAAATCTGCTTCTCCCTTTAGTGGTCTCTTAATACAGCTTTGACTATTTTATAATCGGTAATCTTTTATTATATACAGAAACAACGTGAGGAAATCCTATCCCACCAGCCTGACTTTGACCGGTTTACCGATGATGCCCAGAACTTGATGCACACTAGTGCAGACGTGAGACTGAGTACCCAGGTGTCTCAACTTACCAACCGTTACCGCGGGTTACTGACACTGATCAAGGATCTGATTGGTAAATGGGACAAGTACGTTCAGGATCACCAGGCGTTTGACAACCGATACTCGGAGTTCAGGAACTGGTTGTCGCAGGCAGAGGAGAGACTGGAAATGTGCCAGGAACCGGCTGCAGACCAGGACACCATGGAGGAGAAGAAAGCTATGGTTCAGGTAAAATAGATTACTGTTGCAAGCTTCATCATGTTCATGTTAAAGAAATAGTGAAATGAAATGGCTGGAGTTTTACATCCTGTTACCACATAATATTAGGTTATATTAGGACAGCACCCTCAGAGGGAGATGAGATGAAGGATCAAATGTCCCAGCAGACATGCTTCTACGTACGTACACAAGCAGAGGCCTGTAGACCTAAAGAATGTGTTTTTAGATGTTTGTGCCGTGAAGTTTTAATATAAACCTTACTGATATAAAACAGTATATTTGTAGTTTAAGTATCTTTTCATTGATTTGAAGTACGCACAGTTTCAGATGTTTTGCAGTTTCTTCCATTAAAATTAAATGTTAAGTTTATAGTGAATTGTTAGGCAGGTTTGTATCGTATTTCCACAGATGCTCCTGTCAGAGAAAGACCATGGTTTACAGCGTCTCAACTCCACCCTAGAAGCCGGAGAGAAACTATACCCCGACACAGCGGCTAACGGACGTGAGCAAGTCCGCCAGAGTTTACGCAGCGCCAAGGAAGATTGGGAACGTCTGTTCAGTGCTCTAAATGACACCCAGCGGCGCGTGGACAACTTCTTACTACAGTGGACATCGTACTCGGAGGGCCAGGATCAGCTGGTTCGGTGGATCGCCGATACTGAGGCCACCTTGAGGGCAGATGTAGATCTGAAGAATACCCTACAGGAGAAACGCATGCAGCTTCAAAATCACAGGGTCAGTATTAACATATAATTGCTTATATATACAATTTCACTTTATTTATTCTTTAGTTTTACCCATTCTAAAATAAGAATACCCTACGAGGAGTAATGTTATTTATCTATGGTTGAAAGTGAAACTATTACAACTATATATAAATAAACAAAATACAATAGCTTTGTATTTGCCCCGCAATAGTAATGAATATGAATTAGCATTAAGTTTTTCATTTAATCGATTTCTCAGTTTTTCTCATTATCAACAGCGCATGAAAATTCCACTCGTCCGCTCGCTATGATGAGTGCTCATTGATGCAGGACGAGTAGAAATTCAGATAAATTCTTTAACAGTTTATAAATTTGGCCATTCAAATATTGCATAGGACAAGTTACTCAGAAGCAAATTTTCTTGCCCTGATCAAGTAAAATGTATTTGTCATAATTTACTTACAACATATGACGTAACAACTTACGTTTCTGTTATTATTTTGCAGTCTCTGTTACAAGACATTGCGTCCCATCAGCGCATTGTTGACTCTGTGGTGGAGAAAGCCCAGGGCGTTCTTCAGTCTACATCTAACTCAAACGTGGCCGCCTTTATCACCGACATCAGCTCTAGATTTGAGGCTCTCGCACAGGGTGCTAAGGTGAGTTTATAATTGCTCTTTGATCTGATTAGAAGAATTATTGACCTTTTAAATTAAATTATTGCCCTGCAATTGAAACAAATATTGACAATTTATTATACAAAAAACAACAACACTGTATCCATTAATAAAAATGGAATCGAAAAAAGAGCTGCTGTCCATTTACATTGCCACTCATTCACCAATAAATCTTGTTCGATACATTGCCACTCATTCACCAATAAATCTTGTTCGAGACATCGTATGTAGACTACAAATTATTAATGATGCTGTATATTAAATTCAGGCCCAGATCATGAAGTCTGAGAAGAGTGTTAAGGATCATCAGGATCACCACGACGCTCTACAGGCATCCGTAGACTGGCTCACCTTGATGAAGGACAGGCTTAGCACGTGCTCCGATACTTCCGGTGACAGACACACCCTGCAGAATAAACTGGATAGGGTCAAGGTTAGAATAATAGATACTGAAGCAGATTGAGAGGGGTGGGGGCAGGGTTTGGGGAGGGCTGTTCAGTCCGTGGTTTCGAACCAATTAGCATTTCAAAACAGTGTTTGTTTTCCTTATATAAGTAGTGCCGAAAAACGGTACCATTCCAAATGGCAAAAAGTATGCTTTTTTCCCAATTGGAGTGAAAAAAATCACAATCTCTAAAAAAAAAAGTTTTGGTAAAATGTTTAGAGGGGAACTTTAATAAACAAAAATAGGGGAGAATATATACTTTTAGGGAGGGTAATGAAATATTACAAGGGAATGTATACATGGTAATGTGTTGGCAAAGTATTTAAACATACAATATTGCTTTTGTCTGATAGTGAAAAAATTCCCAATTTAAGGCAAAATGTGGCGAATTTTCCCAGTTGAATGGGTACTGGTACCATTCTCAAAAGAGTGAAAAAAATCGCTGCAAAATAATAATACATATGTGAATAATATTAAAATTAAATCAACTGGTAATTGTTTGTTCGTTGCAAAACTCAAAATATCTTTTGAGTATACATTGTTAACAGCGAACTGATTGCTTTTGTTGAATTAATCACCTAACTGTTTTATTAAAGGAACTAATGAGTGCCCTGCCAGAGGGCGAGGCCAAGGTGCGTGTGTGTGAGCAGTGTTCCGAGACTGCAATGGAGACAACGGCATTGAAGGGTCGTCAGATGATTCAGCAAGAGCTGGACGTACTGAAGCTCGACTGGGAGGACTACAGCATCAAAATAGGGGCACTACAGGACAGTCTGGAAAAGGCCGTCCACCACTGGGGTCAGTACGACGACCAGTACGCCATAATCTCGCAGTGGATCAAGGACATGGAGCGGAGGATCAAGGACTTCCCTCTCAAATCTACGCTCGATGAGAAACAGGAGCAACTCAAGAGATATCAGGTAGGTCGTCGAATAATAGAACAGTCATTCAAGTCGGTTGAGCATCAACGATAAACACCGAGTAAATCACCTACCCAAATGTGGAGGTGTGTCACAATGTTGTTACAAAATGGCTTTATACACTAACAGGAACTTCTTATGCCTGATAGTATAACATTTTGAATTTCAATCAATTTCCATAGGAGTAAGCCATTTTAATGAAAAAATTCAGTTGCAAGTGCACCAAGCTTGTAAATACTCAAATAAACAAAAATAGATTTAACAGAATTGTTGTGCAGTAAACGGTTCAAATTTAAATAATTTCATTACAAAAAAATAAAAAATATATTATGGAGGCATTAAAAGTTTCATTAGTTTACAAATGTTGAGAAATTCATGTAAATCGAGATATGCTTAGTCTAAAGTAATTGACAGAATCTAGAAAAAAATCATGAAATTTCTCTCGTATTTCATTATTTGTATGTTACACACTATGTTCTACTAAAGCTTGTCGTTATTCATTGTAAGGCATTGTATTGACTTCTGTTATGATTTTTAAACTTACCTATTTGCCATGCTCCATGTCTACCAGGGAATTGGACGTGATATCGAAGACTGGGACGATGTTATATTAGTGTTTGCTCAAGTCGAAAATGTAAGATACTCTAAATGGCGGCCATCATGGAGACTTTTGCTCTCCTTGACTGGTTCCTTGGCTTTAGATATCACCGTCTGGTGTTGGATGTCTGTGCACAGTCTGTTGTTGTGTTGAGCTTGTTTGTGATGTCATTTCTTGATCATTTGTTATCTTTAGATGTTTTAATTTCACAGGTTGCAGCTTTTAGAGTTAGATTTCTATGTTTCATGTTTGATTGATTTCTTTCTGTGTTTCATGTTTGATTGATTTCATTGTTTTACACACTTTGCAAACTGATATTCATTCGATGTTTACCTTCATTGTTCATCCAGGATACAGAAAGTGTAGGTCATTTCTTTATATTGCGCTTCCAATCTATCCCTGCAGTGGGTGTGCTTGTACTATCCAGTACGTGGGATAAATGGTCATTATTGTCGCATCATGTATCATTTATTAACGCCATTACTCATTCATACTCGCTTTCATTCATTGTAAGTGGACCAAGATAAAACAGAGTTAATGAGGTAATCAAATATATTACATATATTCCCGGAACTGAATTATTTGAGAAAAAGTGATATTTTTTATTGGTAGTAATTCCTTCTGGTAATTTTCCACTAAAAGGATTTTTTGAAATTTTTGTTTTTCCTGTGTTGGATCGAAATAATTGCAAACGACCTCGGATAATGAACGTCAGTTCGGAACATTTGAACAGTTTTAGATGTGTTCTTGAATTTTGTGACCGTATGTTGACCGTTTAATTCTTGATATGCCATTTCAACACTTCAGAAGTACAGTCGATTAATCATTTATTATTTTGCAAGTAACACAGGTAAATAATTTTTTTATGGTACGGTTCATTATAAACATGGCTTTGAGGTTATATAAAACACAAATCATAAAAAAACCATTTCTGTACCCAGTTTCAATGTTAATATATTAAATAAGGTCATGCTTGTTTCCATTGTTTTATCATGGTCGACTTATTACCTCATATATCATTCATCCTTGCTTCATCTTGTATGTTGTACTTGTAGCCCATGCAAATTTATTTGACCTTCATCATGTTCATTTTATAAAGGAAAAAGGATACCTTCATTATATGCATCTTGGATATAGCAAATGGTTCAAAGTGACACTTGCTGCATTTTTTTTTATTATGCTAACAAAAAGTTGTTTGGTGAACATGCCACAGTCATTATATGCATCTTGAATATATCAAATGGTTCAAAGTGACACTTTTTATCTAACAATGTCTACTAACATAAATGGTAGTGCACATGAAAGTGCACGCTTGGTAAACCAACCCTGAAAAGCATTTAGTTTCCTGCAAAACTTCTTACTTGCCAACTGCATGCCTGTCTGCCCGCTGGTCTGATTTCAGTCATTCTTAATAAGTAACGAAATGCATGTCTACGTGCATCAGCTGCTGGTCTGATATCATGGTCAGCAGTAATCAAGAAATAACTGCCTGTCTGTGTACTGGTCTGATATTACGGTCTTAATCAAGAAATAACTCAATCTGCCTGCTGGTCTGATATCATGGTCAGTCTTAATAAATGAATACTGCCTGTCTGTGTGCAGCTGGTGGTCTGATCTAAGGGTCAGCTTTAATCAGGAAATAACTGCCCGTCTGCCTGCTGGTCTGATATCACAGTCAGCCTAAACAGTTACTGCCTATTTGCCTGCCTGATTTGCCGTTGGGATAGGGATAATCTGCCGCCTGTCACAAGCTTCAGCATGACTAACCTCCCCTGGATTGTTACTGTCTAGCAGACGACAATTTGAATACTTGTTCTACATTCCAAGTTCATTCTAACCAGTCACATATTATTCCCTTGTACTACTAAAAAGTTAACAATTTAATCGCCGTAAAGGATTCTGTACACATGTTAACAGTGCAAGCAATAGGCAGTCAAGTTGTTAAATTGTCCATCTCACTGTTAACTTGGTGTTAATTATTAGCAGAATTCTTTATGGTGTTTATACTCATTTAATATGTCATAGTTGTGTATATAGAAACAGCTTACAGTAGTTTAAGTTGTAACATATTAACAACCATCATTGTCATCAGTTACATATTTATCATTTGTTATATAAAATGTCATCAAGTTTCATTTTTTTCTTACCTCATTTATAAGAAATTGATAATGAAATTTTTATGATACTTTAATATGTTAGATTTATTGTGGAACTCTCATACAAGACTGGTTTTGCGATAAATGTATAAATATGTATCCTCCATTTAAGAAACTGTCAATAAAAACAAGCTGCGGACTGCTAATTTGATTGAAAATCTGACAGTACGGGCAAAAGGTGTGCCTGAGGAAAATACAATAGTGACAACAGATATTCAGATTCACAGCACGTGCACAATGTGCAATAGGGAGACACGTGCACAATGTGCAATAGGGAGACACGTGCTTAATGTGCAATAGGGAGGCACGTGCACAATGTGCAATAGGGAGGCACGTGCACAGTGTGCAATAGGGAGGCACGTGCACAATGTGCAATAGGGAGACACGTGCACAATGTGCAATAGGGAGACACGTGCATAATGTGCAATAGGGAGACACGTGCACAATGTGCAATATGGAGGAGCGATGTTTGTACCTACATTCTGTGACAGAAAACCCAGAGTACGAGAGATCTAGATAAGGCCGACTACTGCATTACTCTATTAAAAAGTATTTAAAGTGACGCAGATTTCATTTTTAGGCACCAGTATAGTTTCATAACAATGCATCGCTTAATATGCTTCATGTTTAGGTGGTTATATTTTGCAATATTTGGTGTATATAGTACTATACTAGCATATGGTTATTGTTGCACTTTTATTTTCCGCTTTGTGGTGGTAACGTCATTTTCATCTTCATATGTACCAGTATTTAATAAGGCCTGAACAAAAAATACTTTTGTTTCCTTTAACCCGAACGACTGACCGGCTGTTCTTCCCCTGACCCAACAATTATTAATTCTCAAAAGTTTTATATGTCTGATAGTGTATTATTGTGGAGCAGTTACACAATGTTTGAAAGCATGACCTTGATTTAAAAACAGATCATTTACTGAGTAAAATTCTTAAAAAAAAAAAAAAAAAAAATTACATACCCATTTTTTGTCCAGCCTGCATACCCATTTTTTGTCCAGCCTATTACAGGAAACAAGCATATTGTTTTGTTGGGCCTAAAAAACGACAAGTCAGCTCGAATTTAGTGAAGCCATTTTAGTTTGTATTCAATAGCAAAAACATATTTTACAATATTCATGTTTAATATGATACTGTTGATGATAACGTTCCTTAAGAAAAGTTTGCAATGTTTTCTGTCTTAAAATAACCAGCCTTACTATACTAATATATCATTTCATCTGTCATAACTTCATGTAAATCATCGTAATAATGGTGAACCGTTAACCTATTCCCAATATATGTTTGACAGAACTGAAATCTTGCAGCTCGATATTGTGACTATAAACGTCCTGAGTATTCGTAAATTAATCGATAACATGCGATATATGCATGCCTAAGCTGATATCATATCATATTGCACTTCCTCCCAGGACCTGATGCAGGATATTAAATCTCGTCAACGAGAGATCGACCAGTTCTCCGACGAGGCCCAGACCTTACAAACGCTGACGGGGGAGACGCGTGTCACGTCGTCTATATCGCAGCTCACATCGAGATATCAGTCTCTACAACAGACTGTGAAGGTATGTTGTTATATTTTAATTTTCAGGGTAGTCAACGAAATGTTTCCACCAATTATACTGACAAATTTATAAATTTGGAGGATGGGAATTGATGTAGATTGATACCAAGGGAACTTCTTAAATATTTTGTTTTTAGAGCCACGATTTCATTTGGTAAAATGAAATGAAATATTAATATAATAACATAGAGGACATACAATTTACTACTCTGTTTTTTCCAAAATAATACATAGATGATGTATGATTTACCTATTCTATTTTATCTTCCAGGATATAATGAAGAAGTGTGAACAGAATGTAGCGGACCACAAGCTATACAAGGAGAAGTCCCGAGAGTGTGGACAGTGGCTTGCTAAAGCCAAGGAAAGGTTCGCCAACAACGCAGACACGTCTGGTACGCGACAAGAACTGGAAGATAGACTGGACAGAATACAGGTTGGTGTGATATAATTATATCTAGCTAATAATTGATGAGACCCTTCCAAATCAACTGTCAAGTCTAACTAGATTTAGTTATTTCACAGCTCTTAATCACGGCAAAAAAATGACTTCTTGAGTCATATTTACTATACATCTGTTTTTTGCATAATAAAACAGCATTTCATACTCTAATGAGTGTGTCCTGGGCAAGATACTCCCCTTAGCTTTATCTGTTGGGAGTAAACCGTGCGGTTCCATGTATCGGAATATCCTCCAGGCATGTTAAAAAACGTGGAAACCTATTTGATAATAAGAGCAGGGCAAGGTTTCCAGAGTCCTGTGTATCCTTCACCTCTCTCTGGGGAGGCTCGAAATAACCTATAATGTGTTGATGAGCCGTTAAACAATAGTTCAATTCATACTCAAATGATTCTGTTCCCAGGAGTTGATTGCCGAGCGTGACTCTGGTTATGCCAAGTTAAGCGGCGTTGTTGAGTCCGGAGAAAAGCTGTACCCCAACACTGCCACTGATGGACGCGAGAAGGTTCGTCAGGAACTCAGACAGCACAAACTGGCCTGGGAAAGTCTGTTTGATGATTTGTCTTCTGCTCAGCGTAAACTAGAGGTAGCCCTAGTACAATGGACGACATTCGACGACAGTTACGGTCAGGTGGAGCAGTGGTTGAGGGACGCCGAGGTCCAACTGGAGGGTCAGACACCGCTGAGGTCGACACTGGAAGAGAAGAAGACGCAGTTACAGAATTTCAAGGTGCTACATCAGGACGTGCTGTCCTACCAACGGGTTATAGACTCCGTAGATGACAAGGCTCAAACCCTGGTCCAGACCAGCAGCGACCCACAGTTGTCCAGCTTTGTGTCTCAGACAGGTGCTAGATATTCCAAACTGTGTACTCTTGCCAAGGTGAGTGATGTGGGCTTTTTACATTGGTTTATACAATTTCAAATCTTTGACTGATTGTAGCTTAGCCATTAGTTATTATTGTCTTTTTGTAGTATTTTAACAATTGAGTCTGGGAATTAAGTCTGTTCATAAGAAGTACAAAAGGCGTGTTTTTCAGTTATTTCTACAGGTGTAAAAGTTGGGTAAAATCTGTGTCCTTAGATTTGTATGTTCACCTTTTTTCAGACATTGTTTACTTTCTTTTCATTTTTTGCAAAAGTTGTTAAAAATACATAAAACTATATTGTAGAAATAAAATAAGAAACTTAACCATATTTATGGGACACTATTAGCTTAGTTTGTCGTCCAGTATAAAAATATAATCTGAATTGTTTGTCTGTTTTTGACCGATATATTGTTTTTCAGGAGCGTGTTACACAGTATGAAGGCTTTGTTGCCGACCACCAGCAATATAACGATGCCTACAACCAATGTATTGAGTGGCTCAACAGTATCCGCGAAAAACTATCCCTGTGTGCCGACATTGCTGGCGACAGACACACCATACAGAATAGACTGGATAAAATACAGGTAAATATTACAGAAAACACCCATGTACCAGTCTAGTTTTCTTTAGCCAATCAGAGTTTCTTTTTTTCTGTTTTATTTTACATTTGATTGTTTAATCCTTTCAGATTTTGAGAACTAATGAGAAGATTGTTCTGCTTTCTGCAGTATTGAAAAAATACCTGTCTGTTCATGAACATTGTGCCATGGATTGGTTGGTGTTCATTCTCTGTTCATGAACTGCTGGTCATAAACTAGCTTGCATTCCATCTCTGTGCAACTGTTCATGAACAATGTGTCTTGCATCAGGCTGTTTATGAACGTATGTGCAGTATTCTATTCTGCACTATTGCAAATTACAGGTCTGTTTATGAACACTGTGCTAGGCATTAATTTGTATTAATTCTCTGTTCATGAACTTCTGGTCATGATCTAGCTTGTATTTCCATCTCTGTGTAGACTGTTCATGAACTGGGATTTTGGCTTATATTCTATCCCTGTTCATGAAATCCCTATTCATAGACTGTTCATGAACTGGGATTTTGGCTTATATTCTATCCCTGTTCGTGAAATCCCTGTTCATGAACATTTGTCAAGAATATATTCCATCCCTGCACAATAGAATAGATGAACAAAAGCACAGAATCTTGTTTTAATATATATCCTAAATCTGTTATTGTTGATAAATGATTTGAATGTGAGAAATTTACAAAGCATGGAAGCAATGCATGGGAGCATATTTGTACATTCCGTACATGTTGTCTTGTCTAAAATGCATGAAGCTTTGGATTTTGTTTTATTTAATGCTGATCTGGAATAATGTCTAATGTTTTGCCATCATTAAAATCTGAATGTGCTCATGCATGTGACATGATTTAAAACAGTGACAGCTTGGCTGATTTTTATGCAATTTGGTTGTCAGTAAGGGTGTTAACTATAATTAGTAAACTGTTACTTTCAGTCAATAGATAGAGAGATTTTAAAGAAAGTAAGCAGTGGGCAGGGATGTTTGTACATGTACACTGAGTGAAAATTACTTTTGAAAAAATGTGTGGGTCAAGGGGTTTGAAAAGAGATCTGTTTTTGGTTACGGAAGCTTGTAATATTTGTTTGAAAATATTTATTTTGTAACAATTCTTTGAATTATAAAAATCAGAGTGAGTCCATGGCTTACCTCCAAAATATAAAAATGGAATTTCAGTTTCCCAATATATTATTATAATAGTTTATATCAGCATTTATTCATAAATGATTATAGTAAATATATTACTAATATGCATTTTTTATTCCTGAAATTTCATTTTTAAGCTTGGATGTTTTTCATAACTTTTTTTCAATAACTATGTGTGTGTTTTTTCATCTAACCGTCTGTTTTGTGCTCTTATATCTAAACAGCGAAGATGTGTAAGTGCCATACAAACCCTGACATGCCTTTCTTTTTGCTTGTTCTACTTCTTGTTTTACGTAGAATCTTTGAATATCTAGTTTACCATTTCATGTATATGATGTTTTCCCGCCATATCATCCACATGATTGACAATACTAAGCGGGTACAGGGAGCTTGAAGTGATAGATTAGAAAATCATTCCAAACTTTTCAATTTGAAGGTCACCCTTTAAAAATATCTACCTTTGACCTTTATCAGAAGAAGTAAGGTCAGATTTTCATTAGTGGTGATGCTGATATAGTGAAAGGTCAAAGGTCAACCCTTCACGTTCATTAGAGGTCAACCCTTCACCTTCATTAGAGGTCAGGCTGATATAGCGAAAGATCACCAGTATACCTTCATTAGAGGTCATGCAGATATAGTGAAAGGTCATCAAGGTCATCAAAGTCCAACCTTTCACCTTCATTAGCGGTCATGCTGACCTTTCACATGCATTAGAGGTCATGTTGATATAGTGCTGTAGTAGGCAACACCTGAAGCTATTCTAGATTTACAGCAGCCAGAGCAGAATTATTTACAGTTTAAAAAATATAGCTTAATAGCAAGGCTGCTGACTATGAAATTTAATTTATCATAAAAAAACAAAGCATAAAAACAAATAAATTTAATTTGTCATACAAATTTATCATAAAAAAACAAAGCATAAAAACAAATAAATTTAATTTAAAGGAAATTAAATAGTAAATTCAAAAATGTTGCATTTTTCTGCAATGTAGAAGCTTGTAATAGAATGCAGCCAATCATCAAAGGGTTACTTCACAGAAAGAAAAAGCCATTGTAAAATTCCATATTTTATATGTTTGTCACATCTAAAATATGGAAGTTTACAATCGGCTTTTTTTCGCCACATTTTACACTAATTTAAATTAACATTTATTTCTCAAAGGCTATTCTGTTTGGGGAATTATTAACACTTTTTCATTTTCTTTGAGACATTTGTTGTACACCACTGGCAATAATTGTGTTTACTTTACCATTATTGAAAGGCATAAGAAACTTACAGTGGCAATAATTGTGTTTACTTTATCATGGGAAACGGTTGTATACTAGTGGCAATAATTGTGTTTACTTTACTATTATTGACAGGCGCAAAAAGACTCATATTTCGTTCTCTAATTTAATGAACTCTGCACAAAGTGTCTTCAGACCCTTCACTCTTGCATCTTTCAAACAAGAAGCATTGCACAACTAATTTAGATAAAAGTTAGTCCAAAGTAAAAACATTTATTTCCAGTGTATTATTTTTATTTTTTATTTTTAAATTTATTTTTAATTATCTGTTTCATGTTTGTTTTTAAATTTTTATTCATAGTTGAAGACAAAAATCATTGTCTGTGAAATGGTAGGGATGTAACTGTTATCAAATGTATAATTGTATAAATATTTATATACACGTACATGTATAATACATATCACATTGTTCAAAAAAAATACCTTGCCATTTCTGCTGTTCATGTTTTTAATAATACAAGTTTTTCTACATTAATAAATAGTGGTCACTCTTTTTGTTTCCATCTCCATTTCACATTTAGATTAGGTTGTTGACTGTTCTAGATCAAATTTAGTTTTTGTTTGATTTATTTCTCTTGTGTTGGGGTTGTGTTGGTTTTTAAATCCAAAAAATCTCATAGAAAAAAATTTAATCGGTTAAAATAAGTTGTATGTTGTATATTCTTTTTTCCCTATTTGAAACACAAGTGAAATGGAAACCACTGAATCTTCTGAATTGATATTGAAAAAGAAAGTTTTCGGTGTATATTCGGGGAAAAACAAAATCAGTTGTTTTTCTCTCTCTGTCTCTGTCTCTTGTCGTTTATTGCGCCAATAATAAATGAAGGAAAAGGTACTTTCATTCCTCACTTGTGTTTCAAAATCCAGCATGAATGTATATACTGAAATATAATGTATTGTTATGCATGCTAAATTGTATATGTGGCACAACTATGCATGGAAGTTTTTACAATAGAAATGCACAAGTCTCAGTATTTTCCGTCTGCTATGTGACTTACTGGCCACCGGTCTCAATATGTTCCCTCTGCTCTGCAACTTACAGGGTATCGGTCTCAGTATGTTAAGTCTGCTCTGTGACTTATTGGGTACCAGTCTCAGTATGTTCCATCTGCTATGTGACTTACTGGGCACCAGTCTCAATATGTTCCATGTGACTTACTGGGCACCGGTCTCGGTATGTTACGTCAGCTCTGTGACTTATTGGGTGCCAGCCTCAGTAGGTTCCGTCTGCTATGTGACTTACTGGGCACCAATATCAATATGTTCCGTATTAACTGGGCACCGGTCTCAATATGTTCCGTCGGCACTGTGACATTGTGTATGTTCTGTCTGCTATGTGACTTACTGGGCACCAATTTCAGTATGTTCCGTCTGCTCTGTGACTTATTGGGTACAAATGTCACGTGGTTTCTTTGTCAATAAAGTATGTACCTTACCATACTGTGGAGTGAATGCAAAACTATTGTAACTGTGTATAAAGAAGGAACAAGATACAATAGTTTCGCGTTAAGTGCTCGATACATAGTGAGTCATCTAGTCTTCCTTTGCTAGTGATATTCCCATAAGCATGATGCTGTGTGCTGTGATAACACAGGGACTGTAGCATGGCTATTTCAAATTATACCATTTCATTCTAGATTGTATATTTTATTTGAAATTTTACGTTTAAACTCAGCTAACAAAGGTTTGGTATCATATTATTTTAAATTCTTTCGATAATTGCATGATTTTAATTTATAATAAATTCTGAATGTTTGCAAAAGGTTTATAGAAAACTGGAAGTATTTTGTGGCTTTTTCCTGTGCACGCAATGGTTACGTAATGTCTTAAGCACTTCTCTTTTTGTATGCAACAAAATTTAGTTTTTAGAGTTTTTAAAAAAAATCAGTTTCTGACTGTTTATTGACTAAATCTCTGCAGGACATTTTGGCCACCAAGATGGAGGGTGAGCCCAAGGTGAAGAACATTGTCGCCCTGGCAGAGAAGGTTCTGCCCAACACAGCGCCCCAGGGCAAGGACAGTATTGTCCGGGAAACTGAGGCCCTCAGGGCAGACTGGGAGGCATTTGTTACTGCTCTACAGAAGGTGAGTGCATTGTTAACAAATTTTCATGAATCAGTTGCTGAACTCAGCTTATAATTTTCACATGTTTCAGTTTAAAGACACCATAATCTTTGTTGTTCATATGCACACATTTATTTTATCACATACAGGATGAGGTTATCTGCATTTTACTTGATAGGAAAACTTGGTCTTACACATAGGGTCAGATTAAAGTCACTGGCATCAATAATGACGTCGATAACGTCAACAGTTGCATGATGTCAGTGTGTAAATAAACATGCAAAATGTGCAAGAAAAAGAAGCCATTATGGGTGTCTGGTTGAAATTTCAACCCTTGATATAACTATTTGTCAAGAACATTGACAGAACCTTGTTTCAGAGAAAAAAATGTATACCTTGTGTTGGAATTTCGGATCTTGACCAGATACCAATGGAAGTTTCTTATGATCTTCTTATGTGGTAGGTTTGAGGGATTCAATGTTGATGTTGAAATATTTATTCACAGACCAAGAAGGACCTGGAGAGTTGTATGGACC